>JAGVVM010008433.1:0-22224 GCA_019149425.1 Psidium friedrichsthalianum
TTTGAAACAAACTCCTTCAATTTATCCCACGCTTCTTTTCCCGTCGTGCATGTCAGAATTCTCGAGAGTACATCATCAGAAACAGAAGCATGAATTGCGGCCAATGCCTTGAAAGGCTTAACAGATTCTTCACCGTGCATCCTAAGTTGATTAACTGTGGGATTAACAGGTAAGACTCGAGCCTCGACATCTTGATCGACACACGTCCAGAGATCTTGAGATTGAAGAAAGACCTTCATCTTAACAGCCCAAACATGATAGTTGTCGCCGTTGAAAGGTGGAGGAGGGGGCACAGTATAGTTGCCGGCAAAAGACATGATTCAGATTCTTCAACAAAAAGGAAAAAATTCACAGTCCCTAAGAAGAATGGCTCTGATACCATGACAAACTTGACAGAACACAAGAAATTTGGAGAGAAAATACAGGCAATCCTGAATTTTTATATATGAAACTGTTCTACCACTCACACAATACGTTCTATATAAAAAGGAAACAACAACCAAATCAGAAACTGCAACAACCAAATCAGAAACTGCACAACCTTAAAAATAGGAGGTCACTGCCTAAAATAACCCCACGAACAATTAAACAAATTCAGAAAATCCTAACCGACTAACAGCGGAGACAGACGTGGGTTGTAAAGAAAAGTTGCCGGAAGAAAAATTTAGAAAAAAACAAGAAAAAGTAGTGAAAAAGGAGGGATGTGGGGCCTACTAGAGGTAGCAGAGGGTGATCGACATCGGGAGAAAGGGTGGCAAAGGTGCTCACATCCCTACCATTCATGGCTCTGGCATGAAGCACCTGAAGACTCTCTTGTCTCTTCTCTCTCTCTAGTTTTCCTCGACACCAGTCTGTTGCATTGGCCATCGTCGTCCAGGCCGAGGGAAGCTTATCTCTTTCCTCGGCCCAAGTCTTCTTCCTCCTCCATGCAATTGCTCCGTCTCTCGACTCTCCTTTCCGCGGTAGTCCCCATATACGATACCCCCGAATCATACCTCTTTTCTTCACTATCAGGATCACGCAAATTCTCTCTCTCTCTCTAGCGAAGGGGATCCTTCGTTTGCGCTTTCAATGGCTGTCACTTATGCAATGCAAGTCTCGTCTTTGACTTGAGTAGCTAAACAGTGCGATCTCTTGTGTTTGTTCTGGGCTGACGGTGAGGGAAATACTTCATGAGAATGGCGAGCGGAGCAGTGCCAGCTTCCTTCTCGGGCCTAAAGAGCAGGGATAGCGGGTTAGGATTCAAAAAAAGTATGGATTTTGTCAGGATTTCTGATTAGCAGAGAGTCAGGTCTCACCGAAAGAAGATCACCGTGATCAGGAATTGCAAAACTTCTTCTGAGATACAACTCAAGCCTGCATCGGAGGGTAGCCCGTTATTAGTTCCCAGGCAGGAGTACTGTGAGTCTTTGCACAAAACAGTCAGGAGAAAGACGTGGACAGTAATGGTGGGAAATGTGGCTCTTGAAGTGAGCATCCCATAAGAATACAGACGATGACTACAACTGATACTAAGGACGTTGTTAGAACAGTTGAACAGTGATGAGAATTGCTAACAATGGAGTTGATATTGTCCGGATAACGTTCAAGGAAAGAGAGAAGCAGATGCAGCTTTGAGATAAAGAATCCTTGTGCGGAAAAAATTACATATCCCACCACTAGCAGATATTCATTTTGCACTTCTGTGCACTGCGGGTGGCTGAATGCTTTGACAAGATCGTGTTAATCCAAGAAACTTTGTTGATAGAAGAGGTCAGTTCGAGCAACTAGAGTACATAGAGGACGAGTATCAGAAAGAACTTGGGCATATTGAGCAGGTATTCACTTTGTTGGTTGAGAAGTACAAGAAGTAGGGAGGGCAATGCGCATGGGCAAAATCATGGTAGCTTTCAGATCGTATCATGAGCTACTACGGAGATTCTCTTAAGGGAATGGTTGAATCTGCATTTGAGTTTGCAAGATTATGCCGGAAGTTAGATTACCATAATTTTGCCTTCTCAATGAAAGCAAGCAATCCAGTTGTCATGGTTCCGGCATACGTCTTCTAGTAGCTAAAATGAATGTTCAGGGACGGGATTACCCATTTACACTTGGGAGTGACTAAAGCTGGAGAAGGTGAAGATGGGTGCATGTAGTCTGTAATGGCATGGAACCCTTCCTCATGATGGTTTAGATGATACAATCTGAGTCTCTCTTACTGAACCCCTGAAGAAGAGATAGATCCCTATAGAAAGCTGGCAAATCTTGACATGAGAGCAGCAAAGCTTCAGAATGGAGTGGCACCATTTGAGGAAAAAACACAGGCATTATTTTGACTTCCAGTGACGATCGGGTCAATCGCCAATGCAAAACGACGGTGAGGAGGTGGATTACAGAGGCATTCTCCACCGTACCGGTTCTGTTCTCATGTCTGTCTCCTTGAATCAATTGAAGGCCACAGAAAATTTCTACCATTCTCTTGCTACAAAGCTTGTTCTTGGAATACCATTATACAATCTGGTTGCCATTGCAAGTGCCACAAAAAAAAAAAAAACTTCTCTGATGAAAATGTGATTGGGGCTGGTGGCTTCGGTTCTATTTATAAGGGAACTCTCCGCGAAGAATGTCTTGAATTGGTCGTCCCATCTGTGATCAAGAGTTTGATTAGGCTAAGGATGAGTTCTTTCGATGTAGCTAGAGCGGAACTTGCCCTTGCAATTCTGTATCTGAATAGGCTGAGCCAGGGACAAGATATTGAATGCCATTCAATATGGTTCAAAATTTTGAGTCATGGAGAGCTTGGTACAGCCCAGAATGTTGATAAAACCACCAGCTTGGCATGAAAAGTATTTCGTCTTTTCAAGTTTGTCAATGATCTGTACGGTCTTATCAGTCCTATTCCTGAAGGGACACCTCTTCCTCTTGTTTTGCTTGGGAAGTCCAAAAATGCAATATTAGCGACGTTCTTGTTGCTTGACCAATTCGTATGGCTTGGTAGAACTGGTATCTACAAGGACAAAGAACGTGCTGATCTACTTCGGTAGATATCACTTTTCTGTTGGATGGGTGCCTCAACATGCACTACCTTGGTTGAGCTCGGGAAGATAGGGAGGCTGTCCGCATCAATGAAGAAGTTGGAGAAGAATCTAAAAGTTGGTGACGAGTATCAAATGAGCAGTATCGAGCTAAGCTTAAAAAATCCAATGAGAGGTCTCTGGGCCTAATTAAGGCATCCATGGACATTGTTGTTGCGGTAGGGTTGCTTCAGTTGGCGTCCAAGAAAGTTACTCCCCGTGTGACGAGAGCCTTGGGCTTTATTAGCTCTCTTATCTCATGCTATCAGTTACTTCCTTCACCACCCAAGTCAAAGGCATCCTGAGGAGAGAAAGCGTATTCTGATCATACAGCCTCTGTATCACTCCGATAATTGTCGGAGGCCTGTGCTTGAATCCACAGTAAGGTCTGGATGGTGCTTTCAAGAATGAAGTGCTCTTGATTGCACGACTTCAACACCGGAATCTCATTGGACTTTCCTTGAGGGAGGAGCTCAAAGATTGTTTCCCTCCACATTTCAAGGTCAGTTCCTTGCTTTTGTGGGATTTGGCATTGAAAGTTGTCTGTTTCGCAATTTAATGTGCTGCGTATGGCTTTTAGTGCATTCTCTAACATGTGATGCCATGCCATGGTATGAGTCATAATTCAATTCGAAGGCAGAGTGAGTTTAGCTGAACTGAGTAGTGTTGTAGTTGTCGACCTGTCTGGTATGACGAAGTGGGTTAATAGTTGATGTGCCAAAACTTACATTGTGAAGCATTGTCAATGTAGCTATGCGATCATTTACAGCTCATAAGCATTTACTTGTGTTAGTAACAGTATCAGCTGTTAGGAAATCTGGATTGCATGTATCAGGAGACAGGTCAGTCTACTAATGATTATTTATCCACCATGCATGATATTTGGTATCAACTAGCCTTACCTGAGCCACAAAGGGAAGCGGCTTCCGACGTTTGCAAGCTTGCTGAATATTGCCATCTTAAGCATGTTATGTAATTTTCGATGGCATTTAATCATGAGATTGTGTGCAGGCTTATCCAATCAGAGTTGGGCTTGAAGATTAGGCCCGTTAGAAAAAGAGAAAAATGGGCTAAATAAATAGATTTTGGTCAGGCCCAATAGGTGTCCTCTTTCTAAGATTGACTTGGGCTCTTAAGGCTTGATTCGGATCTTGGCCAAATGGGCTGGGTCGACGCGACCCGATTTGAATTTTTTAATTTATTAATAAAAAAATTAATTAAAAAAATCATCATAAAAATCAAATCATAAAAATCATAAAAAATTCTAAAAAAAATCAGAAAATTGTTAAAAAAAATTCTAAAAAAGTGGAAAAATCCTAAAAAAAATTCAAAAATTCTCTAAAACCTCAAAAATTAGGAAATGGATCATTTTAGCTGATGAATCCTATTTTTGATGATTTTTACTCCCTTATCTTTTCAAAATGACGATTTTGCCCTTTATAGGCAAATTATCTTGAAAAATTCCAAAGGATCCAGAAAAATCCCAAAAATTAGGAAACGGGCCATTTCGATTGACTAATCCTATTTTTTATGATTTATTTGCGTGTCACGTTCGCATGTCCGCGTTCACATGTCGTATACACATGTCCACGTATGCATGATTCGTGTATACATATTACATACGCATGTCGCATTCGCATGTCCACGTATGCATGTCGCATCGCACGTCCACGTATGCATGTCGCATTCGCATATCGTATTCATGTATCTTCATAATCCGCATGTCGTATTCGTACGTCTTCATATCCGCATGTCATATTTGTACGTTTTCGTATCCGTATGTCGTATTCGTACATCTTCGTATCTGCTTGTTTACATTCGTATATCTACATACGCATGTCTATGTACGTATGTTGCGTCTGCATATTCGCGTTCGTATGTTACATCTGCATGTCTGCGTTTGCGTGCTGTATTTGTGTGTCCACGTTTGTATGTCGTATTTGCGTGTCAATGTTCGCATGTAATGTACGTTCACGTTTGCATGTCATATTTGTATATCCATACTCACATATTCATGATTGCATGTCCGCATTCGTATGTATAAGTTCGTGTGTCTATATTTGCATATTCACATTTTGCTTATCCATGCACCCATTGTCATCCATGCATTCCATCTAAAAAGAAAAAAAAAGAAGAGAATATCTCACTAGAGCCTGAGGAGTAAACTTAGTCTGAGTTGCCAAATTAGGATATTCATGGAATTAAGGTACCGAAAGGGCATTAGTTTTAATTAACTAGTATAACCAAGTCCCTGAACTCATAATCTTTGGTTCGTAGAAGTAATTTAGTTCTCCCGCTAATTGACTTAGGTTTCTAATCGACCTACTAAGAACGATTAGTGGTGACTCCAAATTCTAAAATCATTTGAACAAAAACCAAATTTGCGATTCGGTAGGACTTGGGAGAACCGGTATTAGGTTAGTCAATCTAATTAACCTCATAATCTGTTAGCCTGAGAATTTTCCACTGTTTGAAATTTTCGGGTTGCGACACCTTGCACTCTCTTTGTGTCTAAAATGTCGAACATATTGCAATACATACATTCTTGATCAATCTAAAAGATCTTTCAGGGACCATAATGTTGGTTTAGTCATGGGCTTACACAAAGGATTTTTTTACTTTTAGGCCACATTGGGAAAATATTTGAATTGTTACCTTCATCAAGTTTACAAATTAAGAACTTGGAAGATAGAGAAGAAATAATTCACTCCACTCCTTCGAGCGATCGCCTCTCTGTAAAGTGTTCATGTTAACTCAAAACATCCCAATCAAAAGAGTTTTTGGATGGGCTGTAATGTCGATTTGGGAAGGCTTATAAGACTTTGAATTTTTCTTTTGGGGCTTTAAGAGCTGGTAATAATTTTGGTGTCTTTACCAGTCTCGCTCCGTTTGAGGAAAGCATTTGACATGTGGGGATCACAATATGTCCGAGGGTCCACGACTGTCCATTTCTTTTGGGGAAGAAAAGAGTTTTACTCTATTTTGCATTTCTTTCTATTTAAGGTAAGCTTAATGCTTTTATGCATTTGACTTTTTCTCTCTAAACTTTAGTCTTGTTTTTATCAGGCACTTTGCTTTTTTAGCCATTTGATTTTCATTTTTTTTCTCTTCTTTGCTATTTTCATGAGCTTTCTGGACTCTCGAAACATTCCACCGACATTGATTTTTTGGTAAATCACACATTTTGCCCAGCATGGGAGATGATCACCACTCAAGTTTTAGAAATGAATAATTGTAGGCTCAACTTGGCTAGTAAAGGATATTTAGTGTTTGGGTAGAGAATGATTGTAGGCTCAACTTGGCTAGCAAAGGATATTTAGTGTTTGGGTAGAGAAAGAAATGCTCTTCTTCATTTTTTGGATGCTCCAAGCTTCCAAGAAGATTTACCGGAAGTTACCACACAAAGGCTAATGCAAGTGAAGGTAATTAAATTTTTCTTAACTTTTCTCCATATGATTTACAACTACGATTTCCTACATCTTCCCTAGTGTGGGAGGTTCTTGATAGGGGTATTTTGAATTTCTTATTACTCAAGCTTGAGGTGGCTAGTAAGGGATATATTGTGTGTAGGGAAGAGAAGGAATTGCCTTTCATCACTTCAACCCATGTACACATTGTGAATGGATCTTCTGTCCCAAGAAACGAATCTTGTTGTCACTATAGTGCACTCACTTTTTAGAGTGTATCAAAAGTGTGTTTGGATTGGGCTTTCCTCTCATGCTAAACACTCTTGCTTTAGCACACGCATTGCCTCCATTTCATTTTGTAAAATTATCTAGCTAAACTAACCTATATAGGATTTTCATGGGGGATATATATATGTATGAATGGATGCACTAGTTTAGTGAACATGGAACCTTTTCTCTAAATGATGGTGAAACATTGACACAGACTCCATGTGGGGATGAGATGTTTCAATGATGCTTTCTCAACTAAATATTTGTTATGACCCAGCTAAGGGTGAAATAGTTAAACAGACATGCTTCCTATAAAAGTTTTAGGGAAAGGATACTTACCTGAGCTATACTACTGGTCATTGCTTTACGTTTGTTCCTTTGAGGATGGATGATGATGATGCATCTTGATTTGCCACAAAGGGCTCATTGATGCATAGGATGCATAAACAAACATCAGTAATAGGGATGAGAGTGACTCTTGGGGTTATCCACCTACCATAGCTTGATGATGTTTTTGACACATCCTCGAATTTCGTGAACTGACCCATTTGACCAGTTATCAAAGGATCCTAATACATTAGTGTAGAGAACAATATAGAAAGTAATGCTTCCTTGATATATCTAAGAAAAAATGGAGAACAGTTTCTTGTTGATCAACCATTGTTGGAATGACTTTCTACTTGTGCAAATAGATAGAAGTTACTATTGCGTGGATGACAAACTTTGCTATCTTTCACATTTGCTAGGGATGTATTCCCTCTGAACTAGTGATAGACATCCTTCTTCAGGAATCCCAACTGGGGAATATTTGTACAATGATCTTGTTGGGGATGAATTAATGAGCAATGATCATTGCAATTCTAGGATCACCTCTCGTCAGGGAACTTATGAGTTTCACTAGCAAAGTCGAATTCTATGTCGAAGACTTGTGTGAACTAAGATTCGCTAGCTCTTGGGGAATGGTGAAATTCATGTGCATGATCTGACTTCAAGTCCAAGATCTTTATGAATTGAGAAACACAGACTCGCTCTCTGGCTATTAGCTACTTGCAAGGGCTTCATGATTATAATGGATGCTAGGAAATCACCTTTCATATAAAAAAAGTCATTTAAGACAAGATGCCTAGGTTCCTTACCTAGGATTTGCAAAATGCCTACATTCCTCATTTAGGACTCTACGAAATGCCTAAGGTTCCTCACCTAGACCATGATAGAATGCCTAGATACCTTATGTAGGACTTGACATGAAGCAAGACGAAGGAACCTTTTTTCTTGAAGGGTTTTAAGGAGAGGGATACTTACCTAGTTCACATTGGGCAACTGATCCTGCAAATGATGTAACGGAAAATATGTTAGTGATTATCCTTTTCAGAAATAACAACTTAGAACGGCATAATGTTACCCTTGTGTCTACTTTTCTAGTGATTGATGTTTCCCCTAAAGCTCATGCCACTATTCTTCTAGCAAACTCTCTTTTTATTTTCTCATTTGTAGCTCTCTCCTTGTGGTGAGAACTTCTTGTTTGATTTTTGCTTTCCTTTAAGGGACTCACCTACGACATGCTGACCTGGTAACCTTGTCATAAATAGAAAGAAACATCTCATTGCTTGAATTTTGAACAATTGGAAACTAGAAACAATACAGTGTTACCCTTCGTTTGGGTCGATTTTCATATCGCCAAAATTGCATGTTATCTTAACCTCGATAGTTACAATGATGCATGAGTGGCTTAGGAAAGGAACATGGAGCTATTGACATTGTCTTGCAGCTTTGTCATCTAAGGGACATCTTTGAGGAGTACCAATTTTCCATGACTATATGAGGTCCTCGATGCATCCTCACCTTTGATAAGATGCTCAATCATTTGCTAGGCCACTGATTTCATCCCTCAACACTTGGTAGTGAATGGATCTAGTTGTTCCAATCTTCTCTACATGTGCATAGGGACAAAAGTCCTACTAGCAAGGGTGACAAGCTTCGCTGGTCTAATAAACTGGAGATCATTTTGTTCAAGGGTTAATAGGTTTTGCTAACATGGTCCAATTTAATGTTTAAGACCTGCATGAGTTTAGACTCACTAATTTTGTCTTTTTGAGCTGACTAACAGCTATTGCTCATTCACTTGAACTGGTTAGCCATACGGATTCCTTTCCTATTCTCAGATTTGGTGATATCTATAATCGGGCCTGCAGATACCTATTACAGGCAAAGAGGTTCACAATTCCTCACTCCTCTATCTTAGTTGGCTCAATCAATTTCTTGTTTGTTGAAATTTTATCTTCCATTGTGGAGAGTTATTTTCAGGGAGATTGGATGTCGATCAATCATGGTCTTAGCTAGATCGGATATTGATCTACGTTGGCCAGTTACTTCTCCATATTTTCCCCTTTAATGGCTTCATCTAAGCTAATAGAGCAATTTTACATGTTGATTGAGAAGTGGAGAACGATTTTGCTATTGTTCAATTTCCTTGACTGTTTCTACTAAAATATTATCTGAGACCTGACCAAAGTGTTCCAGTAAATCTTTTAATTTCAAATAACCACTTTGTCGGCTACTTGTGGGTTTGCTTTTCCTCTATCTTCATCTCCTAGTAGAGAGAATAAAGCATGTCGATATGCGATAAAAAGAGATAAACTAGTGTTGATATGGAGTTACCCTTTGCTTTGTATTTGCCTTTTGGGGTGCCTAGCACTCTTCGCTTTGTAAACTTTGCGATTTGGGTATTTGATACTTTTCCTTTACTGACTTCGCTGCTTCGCGGCAATGATTGGATGGATCGATGGTGCCTAAGGCTCGAGGGTTGCCCAAGATTCCGCATCCATTTGAGTTAACTCTTTTAAACTTCTTTGAACGCTAGACTGTTAATGCCAACATTGTGAGGGAATGCTGGCTTGGGTCTCGTTCGGAAAGGCACTCTCACCTTTTTCCCTAATCATTAGACCACGACGCTATTGCATCCAAGGGGGCCGCGCCTTTTATATGAGCGGCAATTTAAAACGAAATGCCCCTCCATGTTGTATTGGATAACTATGCTCTGCACGAACCTTGAGGCTATTGACAATTCCCTATTGAGATGGAATAGGCTGATGTCAGAATTGAATTAATTAAGAATGGAATAGGCTGATGTCTGAATTGAATTAATTAAAGGTAAATCAGGACGATAAAGGTACCCTTTTTCAAGTTCATTTGGTCTTTTCATTTGCAATTCGCCCTTTGAAGTTCTTAACATTCTTTCCTTTAGGAGCATTGGCTCATTAAGTATTTTGCTCCGCTGTGACATGGCCTTTCGATTGTCACCCTTTTCAATGGATTGGGTGACTTTGCATTCCAATACCAAGCTTGATTGGTGGGTAAATACTTCTTTTGTATCCACCCGTCTACTGATGGATACATGCTATGCCCCTAATGGTTGACTACATCTTAGGCATTTGCCCTAGTAAGATGCACTTTTCAAGAGTCTTGAATATGCTCAACAGACTCCCATACGGCTTTCTACTATGTAGCTTGAATATTCTTCTGATCAAAGGGCATCACCTTATAGTGAAAGTTCCCCACAGGGTTATGAATGGAGTATTGCTCCTGTCCTCCTCTTTCATTTAGACTTAGCCTGACTCTATTGTTTTTTCTTATCACTGGGATGACATTTGTTATCCACTCAGAATAGTGAGCAACTGAATGAAAACAAATTTCAGGAGCTCTGTTGCCTCCTACTCAATTTTCTGGATAACTCAGATTGGCCCTTCTCAACCATTGCTTCTTTGACGGTACACTTAGATTGATTGACAATGTCTGATGTATGACATTGGGATCTAACCTTGGCACATTAGTGTATGATCAGAAAACAACATCTTGAAATCCTCTGATAGGGCTAATTAAACCAGTAGCTTTTGCTTTCTACATCCCTGCCCCAATTTTGACCTCCTCTACACTATCCTCATTGCTTGCTTTGATTGTTACTATCAGCGGCTTTGACTCCTCATGGAGGTTCCATTCGAACTCGATCTCATTTAGGTCTTTATTGAGTGTCATATGGGTAATATCAAAAATTTTTCATCAAACCATCACATGTGCAGCGAAAATATACATGACCTGTACATGGATCTTCCTTAAGGAATATCCGTACATTTCAATCGAATATCAAAATCATACTTCAAGAGGTTTTAGGCTTACCTGTCAAAGCATGCCTGAGCTAACTTTGTTCGTATGTTCTCGAGCCCCACTAGCGTCAGGCTTCTTGATCACGCACACCACTAATCGTATGATAAATGGAAGATGAAGCTCGCATGTGAATGTCACCTCGATTGTGCTAGCAATCCTTTGAGACAAAATGATTTGGGCTCGCCTTTTGATCATGAACAATCTCATGAGTCTCAAGTGTTTCCTACGAGAATAGTCTCATATGTGCATGAGAAAAATCACTGGAGAACTCATGAAGACGGAACGGGAATTGTCAAGAGAAAAGTCGAGGATTAAAATCCCTAAACCTTAACACCTAACCCCTACTTTCAGGTGTAGGAATTAAGGTAGGGCCTTTTTCCTTGTATAACAAACTTTATCCTTTGATTTTTCCAAATAAGAAATCTTATCTCTTATCTTTTGGCATTTTCAGATACGAAATCTTATGTGTTTGACTTTTTCGGATAAGAAATCTTATCACTTATCTTTTGACTTTTTCAGATAAGAAATCTTATCAACCCTAAACATGCAGTTCTAGGTTCTCAATTTACCACTGCCTGACCAAACTAAACGACTGCGCACGTGTATGATCCAATGACACTATAAAGTAGTTGAACAAACATACAATTCACCATTCAGTCCACGGCATCAAATGTAAATGCTCATGCGGGACATGCTCAAATTCATTTTCTTTTATTCTACAGCACATTCAATTACATGGCTCATTCAGCCCGTGTTTCAACCTGCAAGGCAATTAACCAAGACTCAGGTTGGCACAATCCCTTTTGCCTATGTACCAACAAGTACGCCTCCCGCGCGTACAAGACCCAGGTACACTGCCCCTCCCGGTGCCTCAACCAGCAAGGCATCAAATTCAAGACACAGGTTGGCACCCTTATCACTCCAGCTACCCCGTGCCGTGCACGTTCGGGCGCACCATCCTTATCCCGCCAATTACCCCCTCACTGGGGCACAATCGCCTGCTGCTCGATTTTATTTAATTTCATGTGCCACGTGCTCATGTCATCTATGCATGTCCACCATACATATATATTTAATTCACTACCAGGTATGTTCAAGATAATTTTCCCCAACATCGAGCATAAAACATTTTAAGCAGGCAGACAGTTCATTCAGTAAAAGCTCATCATTTCAAACGCATAGGGAATTCATGATCCGACACTTCACAACAGCAGCTAACTCATGGAAACATACGTTCAGGTTTATAAATAGCACATACAAGCCATGAATCTTGAATAGATCCACTCTTCCATGCTTGAAACCCGGTATTCTTAGGCTTTACCCCTATGTATCACACATAACACTTGAGGAGAGCCCTAGACCTCACTTGGACAGCATTTTCACGGCATGAACAGCCACTAAAGATGACCAAACAGCAACTCAAGTGAACAAGCAACGCATTCCAAGCATTTTCCTACTCTAAACCATGCCTAAAATCCATCTAGAGCTAAGCCAAGTCATGTACTACAACCTACTCAAGGTTTAGAGGTTATGCTTACCTAGTTGAAGCTGAAAAGTAGATGAAAGTAAGCTGGACAGCGCACAGCAGCCAGTGAAAGCAAGAGTCCGGCGTCGGATCGTGGTGTCTTAAAGGGAACCGAAACTCGCAGGGCTGAACCAAGATCAAAATATGCTAAGAATCAATATTTGGACCTAAAAATGAGTCCTAGAGGTTACGGGAATCAAAATATATCAAGATGAGTCATAAACATAATTCGGGTATCAAAAGACTAACTCGTCGACTGATAGGAAAATGAATATTTGAAAGGTCAAACGACCTCGGATCGAAGTGATTCAAGTTGCGTTGGATTCAGAAGACGTTAAACTACGACATGCCCAAAAATCACGAAAATCCAACGGTCGGATTTCCGTCGAGAGCTGGTTGAATCTAGCGGTCAGATTCTGGAGCCGAGAGAGAGAGATCCGAGAGAGATGAGGGCTGAGAGATATGTTCAGCTGAGAGTGAAGAAGAAAAGAAGAGAGAGAAGGTCTTCATTGCAATAATTCAAGAGCATTTAATGAGTCTCTAGAAGACTAAGAGGTGGTCCAATGAGAGGAGAGCATGTAGCTTGGTTGGTGGGGAGATGCCACAAGAAATTGACACATGGAATAGCTAGGGAGTTGCCAAGTGTCCCCTTTGTAGATAATGATGGATTTAATAAAATTGAAGGCATAATTAGATAATTAGATAAATTGAGATAAAAAGGAAAATAATCGGCGGCAGTTCGACCGGTTCAAAAATTTTTGGAAAAACGTGCCTTCGGCACGGGAACGACGCAAAGGGCCAACTAACACTAGCTAAGCCTCAATTTCTAAAGACAATCACATTCTACTAGCTAGAGAGCCTAGAGCGAACCACGGGCAAAATGGTCATTTTCCACTTTCGCCTTTCTTCGTGGCGTTCCGAAATAAAACTACGGCTTTAGAATTCAATAAAACTAGAACTGAATCCAAAACACCATTGCGATATTCGTGAAGCTTCGATTGTCCAAATTCGAAAATTTCATTTCGTGGTCAAATTCATTAATTTGCGACTTTAGTGAATACTCAGGCCAACGAGCGGCTGTTAGGAGATACGCGTATCGACGTATTAGGTCCACGCACTTTAAGTCCTAAATAGCCTTTCCCTTTTGGTTGGCCGTCCCGAGGTGATCAATCTCGACTGAGATTCAACTAAAGTGCAATGACGAATTATATCCATTCTATTAAGAAATTCTGAAAAAGGATCGAAAATTCAGGATGTCACAATCCTTCCCTCCTTACAGAAATTTCGTCCTCGAAATTTACATTAAGGTTAATTACTCAAACAAATTGGGGTATTAGTGCCTCATCTCTTCTTCACTTTCCCAGGTGGCTCCTTCCGTTCCATGGTGCTCCCAGACCACTTTAACCAAACAAACAGTCTTGTTCCGTAGAACTTGCTCTTGTCGGTCCTCTATTCGCACTTGCCTTTCCACATACGAAACTTTATCGTCTAATTCTATAACTTCATGATCGAGTATATGGGAAGGGTCCAGCTCATATTTTCTTAACATGGATACGTGGAAGACATTGTGAATCTGCGACAAGTTTGGCGGCAAAGCGAGGCGGTAGGCTAAGGTTCCAATCCTCTCCAGAATCTCAAAGGGGCCTACATACCTTGGGCTCAGCTTTCCTTTCTTTCCGAAGCGAGACAGGCCTCGCATTGGCGATACCTTGAGGAAAACATGGTCTCCTACTTGAAATTCCAACGGCTACGTCGTTTATCTGCATAACTTTTTTGGCGACTCTGCGCAGTCTTTAGCCTTTCTCTGATCATTTTAACTGCCTCAACAGACTATTGAACTAATTCTGGACCTGTTATGCTTTTTTCGCCAACTTCATACCAACACACTGGAGTTCTACACGGTCTGCCATACAAAGCCTTAAATGGAGCCATCCTGATACTTTGTTGATAGCTGTTATTGTACGCAAACTCCACCAGATGCAACTGTCCTTCCCATCCACCTTTGAAATCTATCACACACGCCCTCAACATATCTTCAATATCTGAATCGTCTTTTTCGATTGTCCATCAGTTTGAGGGTGATATGCTGTACTATATTTCAATTCCGTCCTAATGCACTCTGCAAACTCTTCCAAAACATAGCAGTAAAGCGAGGGTCACGATCCGATGTGACTGTCACTGGTACTCCATGCAGACGAACTATTTGACATACATATAATTCAGCCAGCTTTTCTAAAGCAAAGTCCTTTCGCACTACTATGAAGTGAGCCGACTTGGTCAACCTATCGACCACAACCCAATTGAATCGTTCCCCTTTGACTCCTTGGCAAACCAGTCACGAAGTCCATTGTGACGTACTCCCATTTCCATTCTGGGATCTCTAGTGGCTGCAGCAATCCTCTAGGCTTACAATGCTGCGCCTTTACCTGCTGACACGTCAAGCATTTAGCGACATGCTTGGCCATATCTACTTTTGTTCCATTCCACCAATAGTGCTGACGCAGGTTCTGATACATCTTCGTGCTCCCAGGGTGGATGCTGTAGTTACTGCGATGAGCCTCAGACAATATTTCTTCCCTCAACGTCGCATTGTTGGGTACACACAAACGACCACGAAACTTCAGTACTCTATCATCAGTCACTTGAAAATCGGGTTTCCTCTTCGCCACATCCATAGTCAAGATCTTTTGAATATCAGGGTCCGTAGACTGCAATTCCTTAATCCTCAAGTGAATTTTCGGTTCAACTCTCAAGGTGGCCATTAGACTCGAGAGGTGTCCTACCTCTATCTTGAATTCCGAGTCTCTTATCCCTTCTAGTAATGCCCACTTCTTAACCATCATGTGCGCTATGCTTGACTTTCGATTAAGCGCATCCGCTACCTTGTTCGCCTTTCCAGGGTGGTATAGAATGTCACAGTCATAATCCTTAAGTAATTCCATCCAACGACGCTGTCTCATATTCAGTTCCTTCTGGGAAAACAAATACTTCAAACTCTGATGGTCCGTGTAGATTTGGAATCTTTCTCCAACCAAATAATGTCTCTAAATCTTTAACGCAAACACAATTGCTGTCAACTCCAAATCATGCGTCGGATAATTCAACTCATGAGGTCTCAATTGTCGAGATGCGTACGCAACCACCCTTCCATGTTGCATCAAAACGCACCCAGTCCTTTCAACGATGCATCACTGTAAATCTCAAATCCTCCTGAACCAGATGGAATCGTCAACACTAGTGCGGTTGTCAATTTATGCTTAAGTTCTTGAAAACTCCTTTCACACTTATCCGTCCATTCGAATCTTGTTTCCTTCTTCAGTAATCGCGTCAAAGGAGAGGCTATCGCGGAGAATCTTTCCACGAATCATCTATAATAACCGGCCAATCCCAGAAAACTTCGTACTTCCGTAACTGACATTGGTCTTGACCAATTCATTACCGCTTCAATTTGGTGGGGTCTACTGAGATTCCTTCTCCAGAGATGATGTGCCCAAGAAACGCCACTCGATTGAGCCAAAACTCACACTTGCTAAACTTAGCATAGAGCGAGTGTTCTCTTAAGGTCCGTAGAATCGTACTCAAGTGTTGCTCATGATCTTCAAGGCTCTTCGAGTATACTAAAATGTCGTCAATAAATACTATGACGAATTGATCTAGGAACTCCTTAAATACCCGATTCATCATATCCATAAAAGCAGCTGGGCCATTTGTCAATCCAAATGGCATGACGGTGAACTCATAATGCCCATATCTTGTACGAAATGCCGTCTTAGGTATGTCCTCTTTCTAATCCTTAACTGATGATAACCTGTTCTTAAGTCTATCTTGGAAAACACTGAAGCCCCTTGCAGCTGATCAAACAGATCGTCTATCCTCGGCAGTGGATACTTATTCTTGATGGTCACCTGATTCAACTGCCTATAGTCAATGCATAAACGCAATGACCCATCCTTTTTTCCTTACAAACAAAACTGGCGCTCCCCACGGTGATGCACTAGGACGAATGAACCCTTTATCCAACAATTCTTACATCTGGATTTTCAATTCTTTCAGCTCCGATAACGCCATCCTATAAGGCACTCTAGAGATTGGCTCTGTTCCAGGAATCAACTCAATTACGAACTCCACTTCTCTTTCAGGCGGCAATCCCGGCAATTCCTGAGGAAAGACATCAGAAAAAAAAAAAAAAAAAAAAAAAAAAAAAAAAAAAAATTTTTTTTTCTGATGTCTTTCCTCAGGAATTGCCGGGATTGCCGCCTGAAAGAGAAGTGGAGTTCGTAATTGAGTTGATTCCTGGAACAGAGCCAATCTCTAGAGTGCCTTATAGGATGGCGTTATCGGAGCTGAAAGAATTGAAAATCCAGATGTAAGAATTGTTGGATAAAGGGTTCATTCGTCCTAGTGCATCACCGTGGGGAGCGCCAGTTTTGTTTGTAAGGAAAAAAGGATGGGTCATTGCGTTTATGCATTGACTATAGGCAGTTGAATCAGGTGACCATCAAGAATAAGTATCCACTGCCGAGGATAGACGATCTGTTTGATCAGCTGCAAGGGGCTTCAGTGTTTCCAAGATAGACTTAAGAACAGGTTATCATCAGTTAAGGATTAGGAAAGAGGACATACCTAAGACGGCATTTCGTACAAGATATGGGCATTATGAGTTCACCGTCATGCCATTTGGATTGACAAATGGCCCAGCTGCTTTTATGGATATGATGAATCGGGTATTTAAGGAGTTCCTAGATCAATTCGTCATAGTATTATTGACGACATTTTAGTATACTCGAAGAGCCTTGAAGATCATGAGCAACACTTGAGTACGATTCTACGGACCTTAAGAGAACACTCGCTCTATGCTAAGTTTAGCAAGTGTGAGTTTTGGCTCAATCGAGTGGCGTTTCTTGGGCACATCATCTCTGGAGAAGGAATCTCAGTAGACCCCACCAAGAATTGAAGCGGTAATGAATTGGTCAAGACCAATGTCAGTTACGGAAGTACGAAGTTTTTCTGGGATTGGCCGGTTATTATAGATGATTCGTGGAAAGATTCCGCGATAGCCTCTCCTTTGACGCGATTACTGAAGAAGGAAACAAGATTCGAATGGACGGATAAGTGTGAAAGGAGTTTTCAAGAACTTAAGCATAAATTGACAACCGCACCAGTGTTGACGATTCCATCTGGTTCAGGAGGATTTGAGATTTACAGTGATGCATCGTTGAAAGGACTGGGATGCGTTTTGATGCAACATGGAAGGGTGGTGCGTACGCATCTCGTCAATTGAGCCTCATGAGTTGAATTATCCGACGCATGATTTGGAGTTGACAGCAATTGTGTTTGCGTTAAAGATTTGGAGACATTATTTGGTTGGAGAAAGATTCCAAATCTACACGGACCATCAGAGTTTGAAGTATTTGTTTTCCCAGAAGGAACTGAATATGAGACAGCGTCGTTGGATGGAATTACTTAAGGATTATGACTGTGACATTCTATACCACCCTGGAAAGGCGAACAGGTAGCGGATGCGCTTAATTGAAAGTCAAGCATAGCGCACATGATGGTTAAGAAGTGGACATTACTAGAAGGGATAAGAGACTCGGAATTCAAGATAGAGGTAGGACACCTCTCGAGTCTAATGGCCACCTTGAGAGTTGAACCGAAAATTCACTTGAGGATTAAGGAATTACAGTCTACGGACCCTGATATTCAAAAGATCTTGACTATGGATGTGGCAAAGAGGAAACCCGATTTTCAAGTGACTGATGATAGAGTACTGAAGTTTCGTGGTCGTTTGTGTGTACCCAACGATACGAGTTGAGGGAAGAAATCTTGTCTGAGGCTCATCGCAGTAACTACAGCATCCACCCTGGAGCACGAAGATGTATCAGAACCTGCGTCAGCACTATTGGTGGAATGGAATGAAAGTAGATATGGCCAAGCATGTCGCTAAATGCTTGACGTGTCAGCAAGTAAAGGCGCAGCATTGTAAGCCTGGAGGATTGCTGCAGCCGTTAGAGATCCCAGAATGGAAATGGGAGTACGTCACGATGGACTTCGTGACGGTTTGCCAAGGAGTCAAAGGGGAAACGATTCAATATAGGTTGTGGTCGATAGGTTGACCAAGTCGGCTCACTTCATAGTAGTGCGAAAGGACTTTGCTTTAGAAAAGCTGGCTGAATTATATGTATGTCAAATAGTTCGTCTGCATGGAGTACCAGTACAGTCACATCGGATCGTGACCCGCTTTACTGCTATGTTTTGGAAGAGTTTGCAGAGTGCATTAGGGATCGGAATTGAAATATAGTACAGCATATCACCCTCAAACTGATGGACAATCGAAAAAGACGATTCAGATATTAGAAGATATGTTGAGGGCGTGTGTGATAGATTTCAAAGGTGGATGGGAAGGACAGTTGCATCTGGTAGAGTTTGCGTACAATAACAGCTATCAACAAAGTATCAGGATGGCTCCATTTGAGGCTTTATATGGCAGACTTGTAGAACTCCAGTGTGTTGGTATGAAGTTGGCGAAAAAAGCATAACAGGTCCAGAATTAGTTCAATAATCTGTTGAGGCAGTTAAAATGATCAGAGAAAGGCTAAAGACTGCGCAGAGTCGCCAAAAAAGTTATGCAGATAAACGACGTAGGCCGTTGGAATTTCAAGTAGGAGACCATGTTTTCTCAAGGTATCGCCAATGCGAGGATTATCTCGATTCGGAAAGAAAGGAAAGCTGAGCCCAAGGTATGTAGGCCCCTTTGAGATTCTGGAGAGGGTTGGAACCTTAGCCTACCGCTCGCTTTGCCGCCAAACTTGTCGCAGATTCACAACGTCTTCCACGTATCCATGTTAAGAAAATATGAGCTGGACCCTTCCCATATACTCGATCATGAAGTTATAGAATTAGACGATAAAGTTTCGTATGTGAAAGGCAAGTCGAATAGAGGACCGACAAGAGCAAGTTCTAGGAACAAGACTGTTTGTTTGGTTAAAGTGGTCTGGGAGCACCATGGAACGGAAGGAGCCACCTGGAAAGTGAAGAAGAGATGAGGCACTAATACCCCAATTTGTTTGAGTAATTAACCTTAATGTAAATTTCGAGGATGAAATTTCTGTAAGGAGGGAAGGATTGTGACATCCTGAATTTTCGATCCTTTTTCAGAATTTCTTAATAGAATGGATATATTTCGTTATTGCACTTTAGTTGAATCTCAGTCGAGATTGATCACCTCGGGACGGCCAACCAAAAGGGAAAGGCTATTTAGGACTTAAAGTGCGTGGACCTAATACGTCGATACGCGTATCTCCTAACAGCCGCTCGTTGGCCTGAGTATTCACTAAAGTCGCAAATTAATGAATTTGACCACGAAATGAAATTTTCGAATTTGGACAATCGAAGCTTCACGGATATCGCAATGGTGTTTTGGATTCAGTTCTAGTTTTATTGAATTCTAAAGCCGCAGTTTTATTTCGGAACGCCACGAAGAAAGGCGGAAAGTGGAAAATGACCATTTTGCCCGTGGTTCGCTCTAGGCTCTCTAGCTAGTAGAATGTGATTGTCTTTAGAAATTGAGGCTTAGCTAGTGTTAGTTGGCCCTTTGCGTCGTTCCCGTGCGAAGGCACGTTTTTCCAAAAATTTCTGAACCGGTCGAACTGCCGCCGATTATTTTCCTTTTTACCTCAATTTATCTAATTATCTAATTATGCCTTCAATTTTATTAAATCCATCATTATCTACAAAGGGGACACTTGGCAACTCCCTAGCTATTCCATGTGTCAATTTCTTGTGGCATCTCCCCACCAACCAAGCCACATGCTCTCCTCTCATTGGACCACCTCTAAGTCTTCTAGAGACTCATTAAATGCTCTTGAATTATTGCAATGAAGACCTTCTCTCTCTTCTTTTCTTCTTCACTCTCAGCTGAACATATCTCTCAGCCCTCATCTCTCTCGGATCTCTCTCTCTCGGCTCCAGAATCTGACCGCTAGATTCAACCGGCTCTCGACGGAAATCCGACCGTTGGATTTTCGTGATTTTGGGTATGTCGTAGTTTAACGTCTTCTGAATCCAACGCAACTTGAATCACTTCGATCCGAGGTCGTTTGACCTTTCAAATATTCATTTTCCTATCAGTCGACGAGTCAGTCTTTTGATACCCGAATTATGTTTATGACTCATCTTGATATATTTTGATTCCCGAACCTCTAGGACTCATTTTTAGGTCCAAATATTGATTCTTAGCATATTTTGATCTTGGTTCAGCCCTGCAAGTTTCGGTTCCCTTTAAGACACCACGATCCGACGCCGGACTCTTGCTTTCATTGGCTGCTGTGCGCTGTCCAGCTTACTTTCATCTACTTTTCAGCTTCAACTAGGTAAGCATAACCTCTAAACCTTGAGTAGGTTTGTGGTACATGACTTGGCTTAGCTCTAGATGGATTTTAGGCATGGTTTAGAGTAGGAAAATGCTTGGAATGCGTTGCTTGTTCACTTGAGTTGCTGTTTGGTCATCTTTAGTGGCTGTTCATGCCGTGAAAATGCTGTCCAAGTGAGGTCTAGGGCTCTCCTCAAGTGTTATGTGTGATACATAGGGGTAAAGCCTAAGAATACCGGGTTTCGGGCATGGAAGAGTGGATCTATTCAAGATTCATGGCTTGTATGTGCTATTTATAAACCTGAACGTATGTTTCCATGAGTTAGTTGCTGTTGTGAAGTGTCGGATCATGAATTCCCTATGCGTTTGAAATGATGAGCTTTTACCTGAATGAACTGTCTGCCTGCTTAAAATGTTTTATGCTCGATGTTGGGGAAAGTTATCTTGAACATGCCTGGTAGTGAATTAAATATATATGTATGGTGGACATGCATAGATGACATGAGCATGTGGCACATGAAATTAAATAAAATCGAGCAGCAGGCGATTGTGCCCCAGTGAGGGGGAATTGGCGGGATAAGGATGGTGCGCCCGAACGTGCACGGCACGGGGTAGCTAGAGTGATAAGGGGTGCCAACCTGTGTCTTGAATTTGATGCCTTGCTGGTTGAGGCACCGGGAGGGGCAGTGTACCTGGGTCTTGTACGCGCGGGAGGCGTACTTGTTGGTACATAGGCAAAAGGGATTGTGCCAACCTGAGTCTTGGTTAGCTACCTTGCAGGTTGAAGCACGGGCTGAATGAGCCATGTAATTGAATGTGCTGTAGAATAAAAGAAAATGAATTTGAGCATGTCCCGCATGAGCATTTACATTTGATGCCGTGGATTGAATGGTGAATTGTATGTTTGTTCAACTGCTTTATAGTGTCATTGGATCATACACGTGCGCAGTCGTTTAGTTTGGTCAGGCAGTGGTAAATTGAGAACCTAGAACTGCATGTTTAGGGTTGATAAGATTTCTTATCTGAAAAAGTCAAAAGATAAGTGATAAGATTTCTTATCCGAAAAAGTCAAACACATAAGATTTCGTATCTGAAAATGCCAAAAGATAAGAGATAAGATTTCTTATTTGGAAAAATCAAAGGATAAAGTTTGTTATACAAGGAAAAAGGCCCTACCTTAATTCCTACACCTGAAAGTAGGGGTTAGGTGTTAAGGTTTAGGGATTTTAATCCTCGACTTTTCTCTTGACAATTCCCGTTCCGTCTTCATGAGTTCTCCAGTGATTTTTCTCATGCACATATGAGACTATTCTCGTAGGAAACACTTGAGACTCATGAGATTGTTCATGATCAAAAGGCGAGCCCAAATCATTTGTCTCAAAGGATTGCTAGCACAATCGAGGTGACATTCACATGCGAGCTTCATCTTCCATTTAT
>JAGVVM010008434.1:0-19965 GCA_019149425.1 Psidium friedrichsthalianum
CCGGAGACGCGCCGCGAAGTGTGAAACGAAAGAAGAGCAGAGCCCTAAACAACCTAATTCCCAACCGCCCCCCCCCCCGCCCAGGGGCGGTGGAAGTCAGTGGGTTGATTACATGGCATATCCAGTGCTTGAGTTGGACTCACGATCGTTTGATGATGCTGGTCGGATACAACCTCAATATCGACAGTATAATATTGGAGAAGCACATCAAAAAGCGTCAAAGTTGTGTTATGGTGCCGCACTTTAGTGCCAAAAAGTTTGAAATGATCACATAAGCTGCCAATTCTTTTGAAAAAATAATCACTTAAGTGCCAAACTTCGGATTTGCTGCGCCGAAAATTTGACGTGGAATTCGTTTTTATGAATACCGAAGCGACATGGGCTTGCAAAAGTCAATCATCAATTAAAAAAATATTTTTAAAATAATTTTTTATTAATAAATACAAAGATAATAGGATTGAACAATAAAAAAAAATAAAACAAGCCATTTTTTTACACAAAAAAAAAAAAAAAAAGGGTTGCATTGGCAGCAAAGGTTCGAGGATATAAGCCCTACTATTGCTGACCCCACCATCGCTGAGCCCCAACAAGGGTAACATCCTCCCCCACCCCCCCCCTTCCGCGGCCTAAGCGAGGCTAGATCAAACGAGTTATCGGACTCGCCATAAGTCTAAACGAGGGGTCACCATCGGCGAGAGTCGTGCCCTCATTGAGTTGAATCATTATTTCATGAAGAATTGCTGTGTATAAATATTGAAAAAAATTTCAGTAAGAGCCTAAAGTATTCTCATTTCTTCCAAAAAAAAAAATTTGTAAAGAATATGAAGATACACTCATTTATTTTAAAAAAAATGATTGATTAAGGGCATTTCCTCATTTTTTTTATTTATATTCCTTCTGTTTCCCCAAAAAAGTGCCTGACAAATAAAGAAGGCGCTCGACCATAAAAATTAAACTAGATAAAAAAAAGAAGACAAAATGGTTCAAACCTACTTTCCTTCATGGGCACGTTCTACAGAAGGAGAATCACACTGGTGGTATCGGTCACATTGATCGAAAGTTCTAGGACGATGTCATTCGGCCAAAAAAAGACAAAACTCGTAAAAGGGGTTCTACGATGATGTGTTGCGTACGACGCGCGGAACACATGACGCACGTGCTTCTACGCATCATTCGTCAAATCACCCCCAAGATTTGCATTAGGACAACAATCGCATACATCCCAAAAATAATATACAGAATTTAATTCGTCGTACGTTGTAGTAACTGTTTTTTTTTTTTTTTGGTCCAAGAAACTCAACATTGCATACGCTCATCTCATACTCGATATGACATTTTTGAAAAGAAGAGGGTAGGCCCTTAACTTCAGGTCAATTAGATCAAATATCATGATTGAACAATAGGTAAAAAGCGATATCATGTATCCATCACTTGGTCGAAAGAAAGGGGAGATTACCTAACTCCATGACGTGGTCAAGGAGGGACCGAAAACGGATCATGTGTAGATAATAAATTAACCAAAGAGCCATGCACTTGGCATCATGCACGCCATCGGCAGTCAAATCTTTCAGTATCACTTATGGGGTGGAGACTAATCAGGTTGGACAGTGCATGCAGTGTTACACGTGCTGCTGTAGTTCAGGTAATTACCCATTTTTCTTAATCTTCTGTGAAAACATCATTAAGGTTGAAGGGACATGTACTCTGGCAATTGTGTGGCTTGCGTCTTCGTAGGTTGTGGCTGATTTAGGTATGAGCATGACGTCAATTTTTGTTTTTTGTTTTTTCGCACTATCATAATATAGGCTTGGGGATACTCGAGCAAGTCTTGAGAAAATATTCTATTACATGCCGTAGTTCGATAATGATCCCCACGTTAGATAAAAATAGACGCGGCCGTATAATGCTTCTCGTTTCATCGGAGGTTCCGGCATATGCTCGAGTTCGACACATTGTGAAGTATGCCGGTGAGTATCGGTTGAGGAGGAGCCACGAAGTATAATCAATTTTCTAGAAGAGCCGAGGATCCTCTAGGGAGGCAATGTTGTGAAAGTTCTCTAGTATAGTGTAAGGAAAAATTGACCAATCAATTCTAAACGTGTCGCATGGAATCCGAATCCAATTTAGGTTCTAGATTTTTTTCTTCAATTTTGCTAATTTTTAAGCGTTAACCTTGGCGTGGAATTTCAGTATGATCATCCGGTTAATTTCGCTGAAGATCGCTGGACGTCACAATGTGCTGCGTAGGAAGGCTGGCGAGACTAAACTGCCATGCTAGATTATTTTCGGCGAAAATTTGATCAGAATAACTGTATCGAAATTTCATGCAAAAGATTAGGGCCTAAATTGATTAAAATAAAAAGTTAAGAGAGAATTGACATATATACAATACGTTTAGGGCTCATTGGAAATTGCTGCCATAAATATGGTCAAACAGAACATCTTTGACGATGCAGTGATAAAATCTACTACGCGTGGAGTTGGTTGAGCCGATGCTCGCTCATCTTCTCCCCTTTTCCCCTCTTTGCTATGTTGTCCGCGTTCAAAACCAACACTGTTTTGAGTGAAGAAATGAGCGTAACTTGCTGCCCTGATATTGTCTACGGATTGACCACAAAAGAAGCCGCAAAACTATGTCATCTAGGAGCAAAGTCGGTTGTTATTCTTGTCCGAAAGTTGAACTACCAAAATTACTTCGACATTAGGGTAATCAAACTGTCCTGGGCACTAAGTAGATTACCCTGATGAGGCTGGGTTCTATACAGCGGTTCTGGTTCATTTCAGTTTCAGGAACCTCGAAAGAGTTAGGACCTGCCGGTTCGATCTTCGACACAAAACCAATGGTCTTAAGGAGAGGAATGTCATGATCCCTGGAAATATGGATGCATTATAGTCAGCTGTTTAATTATCGTTTGAACTGTAAAATAACATGATTTTCTCGGAAGTTTTCCTGTCCTCAGATAAAAAAGCAAAAAGAAAAAGAAACCAAAAAAAAAAAGAAAAAAAAAGAAAAGAAAAAAAAAAATAAGGAAAAAAAAAATAAACTCCCAGAAAAACAAAAAAACAAAGAAAGTATTAAAAAAAAGAAAAAACAAACAGGTAAAAGAAAAAAAACAAAAAAAAAAAATAAGGAAAAAAAAAAAAGAAATTATGGTGGGGGGGTTTTGGGGCGGGCTGAAAAAGAAATAAGGAGAAATGTTTCCCATAAACTTCAAGAGGAGAAAGTTCATGATTTCGATTTAGCATAAGGACATATCGATGTCAATATTTGGTACAGTGTTCACTTTTGATCACATATTTTTTGAGATCATTAAGGCCAAATCAGAAAAAGAAAAAAAAAGATCACTTTAGTATCAACAACCAGAAATGCAGTGGAAAAACAACCTAATCGGAGTTGGCACTTAAATAATTATTTCAAAACAAATTTGACACTTAGTGATCAAAAAATCAGTACTTTAGTGCCAAATCGGAGAAAAAATAATCAATTTAGTGTCAACGACAAGAAATTCCGAAAACTCCCCGGAGTTGGCACTTCAATAATCATTTAAAAAAATTAAATACTTAAGTGAGTAAAGAAAAATATTAGCAACAAAGTGAGTGTCATGTCAATATTGACACTGAGGTGTTTTTTTTTTTTGCCATTCGAATCGAATGGCATATGCAAATCTTATATGATTGACAAGTATGCCAATCTCACCTGCAATGGAGTGATTGGTTTGGTCCTTTCAATTGGTAAAAGGCCAAAAAGTAAGTAGGATGATGTCAACTAAGCTTGGTTATAATCTCAACATTAAAAGGGTAAAATCAGAGTAATTATCATGTCTACAGAGTGAAAATAAAAAAAATATATCTTGTAACTATCGATATTGCATCTGCCGTTAAGATTCATATGAAAATCCCGATACTTATATTATGACAGTAGGTTATGGATCCCCATCCCGTGATGCTCTAGCTAGTCGGTTGGTTCCTAAAGTAGTAGGAATAATAGTAAGGAAAGAAGAGAAGAAGAGAAAGAAGGTAAGCCTGATACATGCTATTATGGTGGCGTTTGTTTGTTTCCGAAAACTCATGATAAATGAGAATAATTTTTTTTTTATAGAAAAAATGTTGAGATTTAATTTGTTTGGCGGCTTATGGTAAGTGATTTCTTCTTGCTAGAAGGGAGGCTGTTTTCCCCCATATCTAAATTTGTTATTTTCGATCCACGAGAAACGTTTTCGTAGAAAATGATTTGTTTTTTCTCTGCATCCACAATTTTCAGGAAAGTTTTTCTTCAACTAAACGGTCCTATGGTTTTTGGACAATTCCGCCGTCTAAGGTTCTACTACATCTGTACCCTGCGAAGTAAGCCCAGTATCCTGGACCTCTCCCTGCAGAGGATAAATCTTGCCACCCTGGAGTTGGCAAATCAATTGTAGGACGCACGTGCCAGAAAAAACCTTTTGCCCTCAGGGTTTCCTGGTGATAGAGCGAGCGAAGAGTTTCCTGGTAGGCATTAGCCAAGCGTAGTTAGAATCTTGTACAGCCCCCGTGCCCCCAACGACAGTAGTTTGTTTGTGAAAGCGAATCGAATAAGGACCCTAGGTTTTGCCTAGAGGCCCACCTGTTGGCATTCACACAGGTATCAGCCACCACTTCTCCCACAATCATTCACACCATTATCCCCCTCCCCCAATTATTCAATTAACATTATTGAACTCTCTGGCACATCCTTTATGCTTGGTGATCGGTTCCATAATCCCAACGGCCCCATCCCGAAGCTGGAATCGGACTGAGGCGTACAATTTCTAATTTCCGAAATGGGGGAACGGACTAGAGGCCTTTGGAACCGGTCCGGTCCTCGGGCAATCGGATGAAACTTCCGTCGCGTGTGATTGAAACACATCTTAATATTAGAAATGTGTAAAAGTATTCTTTAATAATAAAGAGTTCACAATGATTTTTCAAAAATTTTCACGAAATACAATTAAAACTAAAAAAAATTATTGATTTGATCCGGAGCTTTCTAAGTGGGCTAGTTCTACCCTTCGAAGATAGTAAACCATACTGATAATTAATAGTGCCCGATTTTATGGAACCGAAATCGGATCAAATCGGTCGATCTGATTCCGGGTAGGTCCAATCAGTTTTTTTTTTTTTTAGCTCGCCCTACTTTACGCCCCCATCTTTTTCCTACATTTCCCATTATTAGTTAAGATAAAAAAAAAATTAGAATTGGGGAATGTCAATGCCACGCCCACCTAATCCTCTTTGCGGTGAGCTCATCAAGAATCGTTTCGTAGCGATGTGTGAACGGTTCCCCAACTTCAACAGCTCGTGTCATTGGCTACAAGAAAAAGGTTGGCTCCAAACACGCCTCTGTCGTTTGACTGTTGAGCCCTTTCACCTACCGCGGATTACGTTAGTAAAACGATTCACGGACTGGAAAAAAAAAAAATTGGGAATACTGAGTATATATCACCAGGTGAGGAAGAAGATGGCAGTGGGCGACCCCATCGCGTGGACGGGACGTGGACGGAGGAGGAGGAAGGAAGGAAACAAGCGAAAGAACAGAGGAACCAGCTCCATTGATGATGACATTAACAAGAGATTTCCTAGGACCGAGCGGTTGATTATAAACAAAGAAGGAAAGGATAAGATAAGCTATGGTACGGTATTGGTGCGATTCGATTCGGGTGAGGCTAGTTTACAAGTTTCAGCCTCCCATTTGAGGGCCAACTCGGAGAGCGCCCTCGTGGAGGAACCGTCCTCGCCGAGCACCTTGGCCGCCGCGTCCTTGAGTTCCTTCATACCGGTTTCCGACTCCTCTTCCCTCCCTCGCCCTCCATCAGCCCTTCACCGCCCTCGCGATCTCGTCCCTCCCACCAGGCCGGTCTCCTCGTCGGCCCGCGGCCTCAGCGCCACCTTGATGTCTGGGTCAGCATGAGCGCGTTCATCCTCTGCTCCGCGTAGAGCGGCCAGCGATGAGCGGCACGCCGTTGACCACGCTCTCGAGGATCGAGTTCCAGCCGCAGTGGGTGAGGAACCCGCCGGTCGAGCTGTGGGCCAGGACCTGGGCCTGCGGGGGCCCACGACGGCACCACCAAGGCCCCTGCCCTCGGTCCTCTCCAGAAAGCCTTTGGGCAAAACTGGAACGGCTCGTTTTGGCTGTCCACGCTGAAGTAGGTGGCATTGGCCGCTTTGCCGTTGGGGGTCCTCACCACCCACAGAATCTATGCTCGCTCATCTCCAGTCCCATGGCCAGCTCTTGAATATGGTCGTACGACAGGGTCCCACCGCTCCCGAACGACACGAACAGGACCGACCGTTGGGCTGGCCGTCCAACCACCTTAAGACACTCCGACCCGTCGGACTTGCTGCTCTGCTCCATGTTCAACCAGCGGCCCCCACCGGGTAGACGTGCGGCTTCCCGGGCTCTTCACCGTTTCAGGTACCCGACCGCCCCTGCTCGAGCTCCTCGAAGCTATTAGAAGGATCCCCTCCGCCCGCCTGTACCGGGCCTCGCGTGGTGGAGGACCCACTTGTAGCGTCGTTGCGGCGGTCCTGGACCGGGTCGAGCAGGTCCTTCCCGTGGACGGGCACGCAACCGGGTATCTTCACCGCTCGGGCAGGTCCCTGTACTCGCATGAGACCTCTTCATCCAGCGTCGGCAGTGAAGAATAGCGACAGGCACATGGCCGTGGCGGGGAAAAAATGTAAGGGGCGACGTCGAACTCCTTGGCCACGTCGAGGCGTCGGTGCCGAAGAGGTCGGCGACGAGGGCGACGAGCGCGTGGACTCCGCAGCCTCCGGAGCTCGTCTCGGAGGGAAGGGGAGGGAGCGAGCTACCGTGAGGGCAATGATGGTCTCGATGCGGGTGGTTCGCGGGAGGGGTCGAGGAGGACCTCTGGGCCTTGGACGGGAGTCCGTCGTTGGGATGACGAAGGTGACCGCGCGAGCTGTGGCGCGGACGAGAGCCTTTGGCGAACTCGTACGAGAGGGATGAATGGCCCATGCCCAGGACAGTCGGCACGATGGCTATGTGGGGCGTGGCCTTGGTTGGTTCATTGTGAGCGATTTGATGAGAGGAGCTGAGCTGAGCTGAAGCTGAGTCTTGTCGTCCTCGTTGGGTTGTGGGATTAGATAGGAAATGGCCAAAGGGAGGGAGGGAGGGGAAGCTTTTAATAGTATACTTTCTCGTCGTCCAATTCGCGTTTCGTGGTGGTGGTGGGTCGGTATCGCTGGCTTGTTTGTGCGTGATTTTATAATGAACTGATAGGAACCAACGGGTTTCACGACTGGGTTCGGATTCGTCACGCTGGCGTAAAAACTTCTCTAAAAGTCTCTGCATTCCATCGTTGATCATTCTTAGTCGCCCAGGGGATTTTAATCGGATGCTCTAAAAGCTTCCATCACTTCCTCCCGACAAAACAAAAACGAGAAGGGGGGAAAAAAATGAATAAATCTGGACGTAAGTCCCATTTGCGATGGAGATGTGGCTTTTGTTTCCTTTGGGGGGTGGCTTTTAAATTGAATGGCCGATGACGATGATGGGGCTTATGTAAGTGCATGTGGAGTTGATTTTGTACTTCCGAAGGAGGACGTCTCTCTCTCGGGGACGTGGGGTCACCAAGTTCTAGACCTCTAGCTCTTGCCCCGTTTCCACGTCGATGCTGGGCGGTGACGTCAGGTCCTGCGTCATGCTCGCGTCACCATTGGGGCTTTGTCTTTTTGTTTTTTCTCTTTCTTTTCTCTTTTTCTTTCTGGTTGTTTTGTTGGGGTCCAGGTTCATTGGTTTCTCTCCTAACAGCTTTTTGTCTGCCCAGAACACTAATTAATGCGGATTTCTCACTGAGGAAAGCACGCTTGGGAATCTAATCAATTAAGATTGAAAAAAAAAAAAATGGGGCTTGATTCCTTCTGTACTCGAGGAGGATTGTCGAATTGAATTATTCATCTTGATTTGGTGTTACGGGGGAAAAAAAATGGTAAGAGAATTAAAGTAAGAACGAGTGAAATCGCTCATCCTCCGACGTACGTCGACAAAATCATAGTTTGACAGCATAAAGTTCGCGAACTATGCGGTACCTTGACCTGTCTAGGTTGTTGCCAATTGATTAACTCACGAATCTAGAATCGAAGAGCATTATTCCAAAAAAACAGAAAGTTAAATTTCATATGGATTACACCACCCATCGGTGTCCCTAGTTGATTTGCGTTCTGGTCCTTTCACGAGAGGTCATGGGTTCAAAGACCTTAGAGCCGAGTGATTTAGTGGAGGATTGTAGTGGTAGGATGCTGCGCTGGCCTACCCGGAGGATTAGTCCGAGGTACGCGTTCCTATGGATGCTGACCCGGATACCTACGATACAAAAAAAAAAAAAAATCAATGGGTTAACGACTATTCAGAGAATGATGAAGCAAATAAGGTCCTAAACCCAAGACCCATGCATTTATTTATATGGAGAATAAGGCCAGGCAAGACATGCTAGTCCTTAGTTAATGAGGGATTAAAGTTGGATTAATATTGAAGTGCACAACAAAATTTTTAATACTGCACCCGGATCAATTTGTGCCATTTGTTGAGGGTGCGTAACAAAAGTTCAATACCTTCATTCGGGAAGAAATCTAAAATGGAGCTCAATTCAAACGGCTGTTGACATATCCATTTAGATCTACCTTATTCAAAACTTGAGTCAATGAGTTCTGAGCTAACTAGATTATATTAACTGCTCAACACCACATCAATTCTTCAATTTTGAATTTTTCTAACGCAACTCCACGTGCATCTCGATAGATAACAGGCATTATGATATATGGTAATCTTGCTTGTTTTTTATTATCACTAATTCTTGCCGGAGACATTTGCGTTTCCTTCTTCATGGAGTTATAAATGTTAATTCCGGCCTGTGATGGTGAAATAAACATTGATCTAGTGCTCTTGTTTTTAATAATTATGTTGTTACATGCCCTGCAAGCTAGTAAGATGGCATCATAATTATTACATGAGATAATTTCTGGCAGAGAGGTAGGAAACTCATGCGATCTATTTCGTGACCAAGATGAATATGTTGGCCATGGAACACACCGTGTCTTTTGTTTTTTGTTTTGTATCGAAGGTGTCCAGGCCAGCGTCGTACGGATCGCGCACCTCGACTGATTCTCCGGGAGGGCTAGCGTAGCATCCCACCGCTACGGCCCTCTGCTTAAATCACGGCGCCGCAAGTTCGAACCCAGGACCTCTCGTGAAAGACAAGAAGCAAACCAGCTGGACCACCGATGGGTGGGTCGTGTCTTTGGCTCTATTCATTTCGCAAAAAAAATCAATAGGAAATGCATAAAAAATCAACTACTTATATCGCTTGACAAAAATGAATACAAAAATATTTCATCGTTTGAAATATTTAGGGACACTTTCTTGGATTTTTTAATTGATGCAATCAATCATGTCGAGAGATTATATTTTTTAAATCGTTTTCAAAAAATTTAGCATAAATACGCATGTGACACCTAGTGTTCTAGGGCTTGTAAATTTTCCCTCCCATTCGACATCCCCACGGCCGTCTGTTTAAGCGTGGTATGTTCGGTTTATCCCCTCTTATCCCCGTATGGTAAGCGTCCCTCGATACGTACGATGTTTGTCTAGGAGCTAGCTACCGTTTTCTCGTTTTGTAAAGCCTGAAGCAAACTAGGAAAGATGACCACGTAAATTTAGAGGATACAAGCGCACATCTGTTTTTACAATTTGAACCGTCCCTCGATTGAGTCTTTAATGTTTTAGTTGTGGTCAATTATGTCATCAGTAATAACTAGTTAATCGAGTCATTGACATGTGAAAAAAAAATGTACGATTGAGTCTTGACATTGCCTCGGTTAGGCGCTCGACGTCAAAAATCTTAGGGGGCCTTTTCTTGGTGTGACCGTGCGTCTAGTGCAAATGATGCAGCTCCCTCTACCTATGAACAACTTCGTTCAAGATTGACTTCCCCTTCGAGACTCCCAAACTCTCCAATTAAGCAAACCTTAACCATGCGATAAACGAAACTCGAGTTCCAATCCTCTCAGAGATGTCGTCTCATTGTTGAGAAAGTCCCATTGCCGCATGTTCTCCGGGAAATGGAGAAAGATTGAGGAGAATCACATTCCAAATTGTGCTAGGAAAAAGAACGGCCTGCTTAGGATTTGATGGCACATTTGCCATACCTAGAGCTTGGAGGATCTAGCTGACTGAACGGAAATTCAAGGAATGCGATCAATCGCTGGCCAAAACATTTAAGCACATGTTTAGTGAATCGAAAATGAAAAGTTAAGGATCGATCAACCGGCCAAATGATGAGGACTAATTACGCAATTATCTTAGATAATGACGTAAAGACATGTGTAATGCAGCTTTTATGCTTTGTCTTACTAGAATTCAATGAACCAGGGCCCTCAATGTGCGTTCACACTCTTCAATCCATGGTGTGAATGAATTGGCACGAGCATAGAATGATCTGCCTCGTCTTGACCATGACATAAATTAGGCGTCTTAATTGTCAATCATACGTTTTTTTTTTCCGCGCCGGCTCTCCCAAGCTTCTCACTCTGTAATATTTCCTTGAGCATTCGTCCAATTGATGCTCAGTTGACTTAATAATTTCTCTATTAAAAACACAATCATCTCATGACCCAAAAAAAAAACACAATTATCTTGTACTTATCAATTATATAAGGCGAATTATTTGTCCTAATGTTTTAGTCAACCGCTCGTCTAAGTTCTTTGGTAAATATTCTGATTATGGACCAAAAAATGAGTTTGAAAATTCTTAAGAAAAATAAACCGACATACCTCGATAACCCCCTTTAAACCCTCAGAAGTTCGATAGAATGATCAATTTTACTCTTAAATATTTTCACATTTTTTTTTCACTTGAGTACGTCCAATTAATTTTGGCCGAAAATTATTGACGGGAACGCTTGCCATCCTACGTGGCACAAGCAGCACTGAAATGGACGTTATATTTTGATAATTTTTGAGTTTTTATTTTTTTCTTCTTCTTTTTTTAAGTTTTTATTTCTTTTATTTTTCCTTTAATTTTGGCCGGCTAGGGTCTTTGCCGGCAAGTGAGGAGGAAAAAAAGGAAAGAAAAAGGAAATGGAAAAAAATGATAAATATAATTAAAAATTGAAATTATTTTTCTAAAATGGTAAAAATTGATCATGTTAACTCCGACCATGCTACATAAGATGAGCGGCGTCCACGTCGGCAATTTTTTTATCCAAATTGGCTAGATAAACTTAATTGATAAAATGTGAAAATGTTAAAGACTAACTTGATCAAATTGAAAGGTTTAAGATCGAATTTGTACCAATACAATAAAATTTAATATTTTTCATGTACTTTTCCAAAGCAAAATACATCATCATGTCGTCGTTTTCATTCCAGAGAAAGCCCGACACCGCAGATGCCGTCGCGGCTTGGGATTGCTCCTGGGATTAAAGAAAAGAGCAAGAAAGTGCAGATGTCGATACGGGTTCGTAGAAGTCCATGCAGACAATCTGGAAGGCCCCTGTACAGTCGATGATGGCGATGATGATGAGAAGATGATGAGAGGCTGATGCACGAAGGAGGGGGTTCGTCGGTCCTTTTCAGCTGATGGGGGGGGCCTTCGCCCTCCATGGGTGGAGTTTCAGATCATTATCGCGACTTCAATGTCGCAAATGATTTTCCAGAAAACTTTAGTTTGCGACGTTTTATCCGGTGACATTCACGAATTGTGCAAATTGTCGCTTTCATGAATGCTTGGTCAAGTTCTTCTAGAGATTTGTGGAAGAACTTGGCCTTGGGATGACATTTTAACTTCGGTTTTTTCACGGTTACGTTTGTTCGAGTGAGAAATCCCTCGCGAGTTAGTTTTCTGGACTTTTGCGAGTTTAGTGTGCTGAAAATAATTGATCTATGAAAAATCATTTACGGTCAAAGAATATGTGGATTTCAGAAGTTAGGGAAATAAATTCTCCAACCCTAAAAGGGAAAAATAATTTTCCTGTATAGTAAAGTTTTCCTCGAAACAAACATTGATTCTTATCAATTTGGTTGCGCTCGAAAATTTGAGTTTTATTTAACGCGAAACACTATAAATCATTTCATACTATATCCAACTATTAACATTTAAACTAATACTTGTTCATAAATTTTTGAAGTTTTAAATACTTCCTTTTTTCTAACATTTCAAAAAGAGAGTCATGCGCATAAATTATAATCGCGCATGACAATACTTTTGCTCTATAAATCAATTTTTGGAACAAAAAAAAATACTTCAGAAGTAGAAAAATGAAGTCGCGTAACAAACGCATTTTTATTCTAGAAGTTGCGCTACCAAATAAATTTCTACTCTAAAAACACTTTTGGAGCAAAAATTATACTTCAGAAGTGTTGTCATGCGCGCCCTAAACTTTCAAGTCCCTGCGGATGGATTATAACTTTTCCTTCTTTCAGATTCTTGTGTTCAACTCTAAAAATTAGATTATTTGCAATAATCAATAAATTTGATCTTGCGAAAATTCTCCTCTTCTGTCTAATTCATTTGGCCGACCTTAACGTATGAGTTCACATTTATAAGCCGTTGCTTGTGTCGGGGCAATTAATGGTTAAAATTTTTCTGTTGACTACTCCCGAAACCAGTTTCTAGTTGCAACCGTGCAACTACCTTAAATGATTCCTCCAAGCGCACGCCTGAATAAGGTAATAACGAAAATTACATAATTTTAATGGTTGCTTAATTTTATCGTGGGAAAAGTGAAAAGAAAAAGAGCTTCATGCACGGAAATCCCTTTTTTTTTTTTTTTTCCATTTTGTTGACTATAAACTCTCACAAATCTTTACCAAAAGGGTCACGATATGTCTTCAATTTAGGGCAAATTTCAAAAGCCCTCCCCAAATCAGATGCTCCGTTTTCGAAATACCTCTCCGTTTTCGACTCCGAAGCATTCCGCCGTGTTCCGATCGTTCCTGACCGCATCGCCGGCGAATAGAGGCACATTTTAACAAAATTACACGTGCAAAGCGTTGCGAAAACGAAGCAGCCTGTACCTAATCTTTGTGTTTGAGATAAACCATGCTTTCTTTCTTTTTTTTTTTTTTTACTGATACATGGCATTGTTGATTTGATTGATTGATACCACCTAACGGAAAGCTTTCATCATTTAACGCGAGACTAGCACTTAGTCGAGGGAGGTCACCGGGCCCCGGAAATCTTGCACTAGATCTCTTCTTGTGGCCCATTTAAGGGGCTACTCGCCCCTCGCGGATTGACTAACCATATCTACGCAATGGAGAGGGATCCAATATATCGAACCGGATATTTTTTTTTATTTTTTTTTGGGTATAATCTATCGAATCGATTTAATAAACTCCTTGCCGGTCCTTTCTCCTTTCTTCGATTAGGTTTCGTTACCATCGTTTCATCGTTTATGTGATTCGCTTACATGTGACGTGTAAAGAGAAAAAACCTATCGCGATCTCGAGCAAGAGCGATTGAATTAGCTACAGTGGGGGTTGTGTGTGTGTGTGTGTGTGTATATATATATATATAATATATATATATATGGCAATGTTTGAGCCATAGGGAATTAGATTCATGTTGCGGAGAAAGTGAATGACCGAGACAAGGTAAATCTCTTCAGTATCATATTATGACCTCTAGATTAACTCACTCGAGGTATTGTCCGCTTAGTGTCTCACACCGAGCTTCGTGGTTTTGTCCTTTGCTTATAAGGAGGCACTTACTCAAGAGAGTATCCATCTTGGTAGTGCTTTCGCCTAAGCACGTTTAACTTTGGAGTTCTAAAGCTAAGTATTGCCGTTACATCAAAAAACGCATCTATGAGTTAATTACAACATATTTGTGTGTGTGTTTGTAATCACTCTCCTCCTATTCGGTGTACAGTATGGCTCATTCTTGCCTCTTTCACCTTAGTTTCAACAAGAGGCTCCGCCTAGTTTGCCAAGAGGTCTCACCTGGGATTGAGGGTTACCAGGCTATCTCGATAGCATCGAGTCTGGAGTGAATTGTCTTAGGTCGTGACAGACCTCTCATCTCTCAAGCTCAACTTTCATGGAGAAACTAGAAACCACTTATTATCCAGGCCTCTCTAGCCTTGGTAACTACTTCCCACCCTCGTTGGACCTAGTCATTACTCAGACCTAGGTTAAAGCACTGATGACTTAGGCCAAGAGTCAGGTATTTGGGCATGGTCGTTAGGGCCTTCCATAGGCATCGAGGTCTTGAGCCAATCTCAAGAGACTTTAGTGCAACATTATGGACTTGGGTTAGGCCTCAACGGACCCTGCTTTGGAGCACTAGTGACTTAGGCGTAGGTAGCCAAGTACCTAAGTATGGCAGTCGAGAACCCGAGCACAACCACCGAGATCATGGGCATAGTCATTGGGGACTTGAGCACGATACTTGGGGACTTGGGCATGGGCATTGGGATCTCGATCCAGTCTCTATGGACCTAGGCCCTAGCATAGGAGCTAGAGCTTGGGCTTGGATGCCGGGTGATTTTGGCATGGAGCCGAGTAGCTAGGCATGGCTGCATGGTGGATTAAAGGTGCCAATGACCTCGGTGCGAGAGCTAGCTCTCGGGCTCAAGTGTTCTGGGTTTCATGCCCTAGTGCCAAGGTTTATGATCTAAGCGCCAATAAAAAAAAAGAGGAAAATGATTTCTGATTCTTAAAAATGGAAATAATTTTTTCCCTGAATTTAGGCATAAGTTGTCCTTTGACTAAGTATCCAAATGATCCAAATACTAGAAATTAAGGAAAATGTTCTTCGACTGAATATTCTCCACACACAAAAATGAAGTCTTAATAGTTGATTGATTTAAGGCATTGATAAGAAAAGTAAATAGATGTTCATAGAAGATAATGGGGTGAGCATGGACCGGGTGGGCTGGGTCTAGATCTAGACCCTAAACCCAACCCTGTTATAATCGGTTCCCAATTTTAGAGCTGAGACCCTACCCTGTTTATCCTGGAATCTATTTTAGAACTGACCCTATTTTTCTGTCCGGTTCAAAGGTCTACCCAATTTTCCTATTTTTCAGTCATCCCAAAAGAAAACAGAGCCAACGGTTCCAGGCTCTACCCAGTTTCTCCTTTTTCAGTCATCCCCAAAAGAAAACAAAGCCAACAGTGCAGAAAACATATTCACTTTACTTAGGCTGCGATGAAGATTGGGCGACTCCAAAGGTGAGTGTGCTACAAGCGCGTGAGATAAGGCTGTGGCGAAGACTTAGTCACTTCACTTAGGATTTTTTTTTAAATAGCATGTAAAAACAATTCTATGAATAGTCGGGTGGATTTTTCCTAGACCGGTCTTGGATCGATTCTAAGCAGTTCTCAAAAATTGGAACCGGTTCCCGGTCCAGTTTAAACGGAAACAAATTCCCGACCTATTTTTCGGGTGATTGGATCCAGGTACCAAATAAACTTGATTTAGTTGCACATCCCTAGAAGATAAGAGAATTTTTTCTCGTCAAAGCTAAGAGAACTTGATACAAATAAACGTCAGCAACTAGCTCAATAAGAGTTAACAAGGTAAAACTAATTGGTATGTTGATGGAAGAAAAATTGCTATAAATCTGACTAAGATAGGTAATTTGTAATTGGAAAATGTAATAGGTTTATATCAATGCAAATAAAAGTTGAAAACTCAACATAAAAAAATGAAAAAAAAAATAAGAAAAGCTAAATAGACATTGGTAAGCAACTCAAGTGAATGTTGGTGAACCAAATTAGTTGATTACCTAATGAGAGAAAAGCTAGTAAACACACAAATAAAGGTTAGTTAATTTATATAAGAGTTCATTAATTTAAGGCATTTGGAAGAAAAACAAATAAAAGTAAGTGTGATAAAAAAACTTTGATATTTGCAAAAAATGAGTAAATGTTTGTAAGTAACTCAAATGGTAGTCGAAATTATGAACTTGTTGACAATTTAATAAAAAAAACTGGGAAGTCGCCAAGTAAATATTAGCAAAATCGTATAAGAGTGGCTAAGCTTGAGATGTTGGTAAAAGACAAATAAAATTTGACAAAAGATAAGAAAATTTGGTAATTTGTAAACTTTCAGAAAGTAGGCAATTTCTTAAGTATGGATAAGTTACCGGAGAGTAAGTAGGATATAAGTCATTTGTTAACTTTTCTATTAATAGCTTTCGACATCTACTAATTCTCACAAAATTAATATGTTGGGTAGACATATAACTACGAATTGGATGTAAGATTATCTTATAGGGCGTTTGGGTAACTTGAAATTCTGATTTCTCCCGATACGACCCCGATAATAAAAAAAAAAATCAGAGATAATAAAAATCGGAGCTCCGCTTAGCCGTCGTCCCCATTTCTCTCTCTCTCTCTAGACCCCGTAGGATTGACGTGGTATGATCCTCTAGATCTCAATGTGAGACTGCGGCCTTGGATCCAATCTTTATCCTATTCGACCTTATCATATTGAAAAGTTAAAAAATAAAATAAAATAGAAAACCATAGGTTTGTTTGACGGAACAGGGGAATGGTTCTGGCATACAATGAAACATTGCTAACTAAGGATACTCGCATCACAGATAAACACAAAGTACCCTGCTCGAACAGTAGTGGCTAACGACAGGTAAATGATTTAGCATAGCCTTGGCATTAGCATACTCGACATCCGCCGAAGGCTCGAAAGATAGGACATGGTTAAACAACTCCATATCACATCATCCATCGAACAGAGGATGCAAAAGGGTGTTCTTCCTATCATATTCTATGCAAAACCCGAAAGACCAAAGCCGGCCCTTCAGGCACCTGTTCTGACGGATATAAGTGGATTGGAAGATTATGCAGAGAGTCGGCAATGGCGGAGTTTATGTCTATCACGTACCTTCAGAAAATACACAGAAAGAGCTTCCATTGTCAACAAGATGAATGGAATGAGCGGGACACACGAGAACATGGTGCAAGCTAGGAAGGAAGAGAGGGACACTGTCGACTTATTTATGTGACAGTCCTGAAGAACGACAAGAAGATAAACTGCTGAGGGAACAGAAGGCGAAAATTCGTAATCAACTATGGCAAGGAACCTGTTTCGTTTCTCTTATATCGAATGATCTTCGCCCACATTATCCTGTAAGAGAAGCCAGGATGGGGACCAACTTTCAGCTTCTTCGGGTCTTCCTTGCCGTCTCCGCTCGTTCTGAACCTCTTCCACATCCTCTTCCTCACAATTTCTCGCCAGGACGAAACTTTACACGGCTTGCTCGCATCCTCGGCGCGAGACACCGACGTAACACGAGCAGGGTTGTCTGGCCAATTCGATTTCCTGTGGCAGGGGAAAGCCATGAGTTGTCTCTCTATGACCTGAGTGAGTGACACCAATTCGAAGGCATCATACAAGGGGCTCCCACAGTCCCATACTTTGAATGCTTCCCCATCTTCGACCTCAGTTCTTCCGTTTTTTGCTCTTATCATATCTTTGCCTTCCATGAAAAGCTCCCACAAGCTGTTTCGCATCGCACAGAAGTAGATTTCGTGCTATCATGAGACAATGTATCGGAACAAGTTTCTCAGTCCTTCACGATGGGGCCAGGTAAGTGTCTCAGAGTTTGTGAAGAAAACGACAGATCCGGTCGCTAAAAATATTAGCCAACTGTCCTTGTCATTAGCTTCTAGACAGCCTTACCAACATTAAACAACGGACTCAATGACAACACAGGTCCACTAATTTACATCACAAGAACATGAACTTGCCCTTGCTCACGCGAAGAGTTGACTGATGTATTGTATGCTATTAAAGCTGATATGAGCTTCCAGCACAGGGAAGCTTGCACCGCCTCCAAATTTTCCTTGAGGATTTAAATTGCATGAATAGCGAGATTGGCACCTGCAGATCAGGATTACCAATAGTAGGATATATTAGGACTTCGCCATGTATGATATTGTACAGATATAGCAAGCTTCCGAAGCAAAGAAAAGGAATGGGGATTGGCAGTTTCATCGATAGCGCTACACGCACTTTTAATGCTAAGAAAGGGATCGGATGAATGAACTGACTCGAAGGCCTTAAAAGTAGTCAAGCTCGATCCACAACAGTGAAGAGAAAGACTAAGAAGTTAAAGCGGGACGAACGCAGAATCGCCGGTTTTCATTTGTTTTCAGCATGGAAATCAGTAATGCAGTGATGGACAATGTCACTAGGCGTCTTTTCCCATGCCAAACCAAAACACAAACCATTATAGTTAATAACAACGTACTGCACTCTGGAAAATTAAGATGCATTCATTATGACAACAACTTGCATTTGGGGAACGGAGAATCACATAACAACTGGTGCCAATTTACAGACTCGGATTAATCCAGAAGTAACAAATGAGATCAAATCTAAGGATTTCACGGATACATTAAAAGCGGAACTAAGTAGCTCTTGACAACATGTTTCAGACAAGATCCGCAAGAAACGCGCATTGGGAAGGCCCTACGCATCTTGGAGTTTGAATGGCTGACAGCAGCTCCTTGTCTTAAGTGATGGTCCAGGATTTTTGATCGAAGGTCCCCCTCCTTAGGACTCTCAGTCAAGCGCGCTATCAAGCCGACCTTGCGCGAGCTAACATAGCCCGCGTCGAAAAATGACCCATCCAAGCATTGCAACAGTCCTTAAGGTGTCATCGCTTGCTTCTCCATTAATTTCCCAGAATATCACATAGTGGCCATATCCTGGCCTTGCTGAAGGATAGAATCCGCGCGGCATGCTGGTGAAATCCACGAGTTCGTGTTTATGATCCGCCAGCCGGGTTTGGCTGCTGCTGGATCAGAAAACCTGCAAGCTCTCAATGCCCTCTATGTGATTCTTGTCGATGTTGGATGCCTGAGGCGTCAAGAGGTTTGCCCTGCATATGAATTGGAGTTGTCTGCGGGGTCGAGTATCACTCATAAAGCCCACCACTTTCACCACGTCTCCGAGCCTGTAATCTGTAAAGTCCTGCAGGCATCAAATTGGAAAAAACAGAGATTTAACTTAGTGAACTTCAGGACACGAAACACCGCCAAACATTGGTTGCAAAGTGGACATATGACTGAACTGAAAAGCAATTCTTTGAACAGGTTCTCCACAACTTCAACCACTTAGCGACAGACACACGCCCGGATGTGTATTACGCATGAGAAACCATCTTAGTACACTTTGCGTATTGGCTAAAGCCTGTAGTACCAGACAAAACTAAGGTAGAAGAAAGCAACTAATAACTAAGTACCCTGCGAATTGGTAATGAGTAATCTCATACTCTTGACCAACTTCACTTCAGTTAGACCCACAGGCTTCGGCTCGAGCATATCAGTACACTCCTTGTAAGGGGATAAATTCAAAATATCCAATGTTAGGGAGTACAGCGAAAGTAGCCAATTCAGGACGCAACTTTGGATTAACATTTGCCCCGATCCACCCCAGATGCACATAGTCAGCACTTAACAGAGGTAGTTCCCCTGCATAGTGCCTCAACTTTTTCAAGTAAGGCTCCATTGATCCCGTCATGATCCCATAAATGTACTTGGCATGTTGGGAAAAGCTCTGGTATCAATCCATAGTTAGTTAATCAATCCCGAGCACTTCTTGCGTATCAGATCGGCCAAGCAGGGTCCGGGCTTGTGAGCAGCTTCAACAAATAGCTGCCCGGATGCAACGGAGCGCAGTAATTCTGCTGGTGAGCTTCCCAGCATGTATATCGGCGCAATAGTTCCCCTCCCAGACTTCCTCAAATGTTCGAAATGCCATGGACGATGCTTTGAGCAAACGTGGACGCACAATTGTACCTCGTCGCGGTAAAGAAGCCCGCACAAGAGATGACATTACAGGGATTGGTGAAATCAGGACCAACGATCCTTCTTCGGGCTAGTCAGCAACATGCGATTGCATTGCCTTCATTGGTGGCTTTTGTACCGTGAAGCTACGGAACAGGTTGGTGGGTCGG
>JAGVVM010008435.1:0-28300 GCA_019149425.1 Psidium friedrichsthalianum
TTTTCCAGCGAGTCAAACATGTTCATGGAGAGCTTCTTCATCGAAAACAAATTTACCCTAAGATTAATGTGAATTACAGTTAGATCTATCAAAATAAACCCATTTTTTAATCCACATTTGATGGGTATTAGGTGTGTTAGATATATTCAGTAAAATGGGTCATAGATGAGTTTAGAATAATAATGCCCAAAATAATGAGTGCTAAATAGATTCACAACTTACATAGGAGCAATCTACCCCCCCCCCCTCTCTCTCTCTCTCTCGAGCTAGTTCACTCCACGCTCTCACAGAAATTTGGGTATAAACTTTCCTAAATTCATTAAATATGAAAGAAATTTAGCAAATATGGATCGGACTGGTATATGTTGATTTTCGATTGGGTTGTGTGTGTGGTCATTAGATTTGTATGGTATTGAAATAGGTCAAAATAGGTTAAATGAGTTAATTTGGGACGGATCATTTTCGGCAAACCTAACTGACCCATTTGACTAGCTTACTTACAGTTACTACCAAGAAAACGAGTTTGACTTGCCATTATATGTCTACAAAGGTTGAATTCATTGAATCTCATTGCCCTGTTAACCATATCCTAGATCATTTGGGCTCGCGATAAAGGTATCGACACAAGATCTCCCTCACACACCATGTGGACTGTGCTATACTCGATTTCTATATGCTTTTAGAGGTTGCGATGGAACTTCTTTGGTATGTACTTTTAATGAATATGAATGAGAACTTTGTGAGAATTATTGCTGCCAGCCGCGTGACTAAACCCTGTTGTTGTCTCTCCGGCCAAATGTTAACTACCATAAACAAGATATTTGTTCGCACCCCATGTTTGACTTTAATCAAAGATTCTCTAGCTGTCGCTTGACCATTGCAGAGATGCCTGCTTGTACCAGATCATGTGTTTGGCAATCTCGTGTTTGTAATTTCCGAGCTTGCTTCAATCTATTCATTATCGATTTGTAATTTCTGAGCTTGCTTCGATCTGTTCATTATCGATACACTGCGAAAGCACAAGAACTAAAGAGATTTTCCCATCAAACACATAGAATCAACACGAGAAAAACTTTCTAATAACACTTTACATCGAACAACTTTGGGGCGCGAGGAGAGGATTATAAAAGAATTTGCTCGAACAACTTCGATCTTGAACTCCTACGAATTGTCGTCAATGATGCTAATTTCTGGCGATCAATTCATGGAACTCCGTGATGATCCAAGTGTATAAGCAATTCGAGGGAAATGAGGGTTTGACCACAAGTTTCGAGCTGAACTCCATTTGACCTTTGATCAAGAAGGCAAAACATATGTCGAAGTTCAAACCATTTCACCCTCGCTCTAGATTAAGAAAATCCCCGATCCTCCTCTAGTCAAGTTAGTATGAATTGCCTATTCTAGCGCCTCAAATCTCGCAACGCATATCGACAATTCCGGCCGACCTACCGAAGAATCAACACATTTTATTTTTCAGGAGTGTCCCTCGGAGTCATCCAAATACTTGTATTCTAATAAAGCGTCTATCACTAGTCTTCATGGTCTACTCAAGCGACGTCGGTTGGTGGCAAGAGAGCATCCAAGAATTCCACGCAGATCTCACTTTCAGGATTTGCCTTGTCTACTGACTTTCACTGCGTTAAATTCCCTCTTGCCCTAACTCCCTGACCCCTGTATATATCCATGCATTCGCTTCTCTTCTGTATTCTTCGAATCGTGCGGTTCTTATAAATGCAGGAGTCTGTACGCATCCGTTTTGATTTTTAGTAATCTTGGACTAGAGAGAGACTGAGAGAGACTACAGAGAGAGAGAGATATAGAGAGTACGGCGATTATGTTCGAGAAATGTTACGAGTCGTCAAAAGTTCTGGTGAGTATGTTGCTGGTGCAAGCATTCGCGACCGGATTGCAGCTGCTTTCCAAGGTCATCTTGAATGAAGGGACCTTCATTTTCGCTCTCTTGGCTTATCGTCACGTGGTTGGCGGAGTTGCGTCGCCCCGCTCGCTCTCTACTTTGAAAGGTTCGATGCTGATCTTGATATTTGATTCCCCTCGTTCCGAGTTGTCTCTTCCCTTTCTTGGGCATGTGTTCTTCAATCTTCACCTTTTCTCTTTTGAGCTTTCGAGCCATTGAGAATGGGCAAAGATTGAATGAACCAGAGCACAAAGGACGACTCTTGAAAATGGTGCGGGTTCGGTGCAGAGGTAACACGACGAAGCTGAGCTTGAAGGTGTGGTTTTGGCTCTTCATTAACGCATTAACCGGGTGAGATGGCTCCTCTCTCTTTTCTTGAATTTCTTTGTCTTTTTCCTCTTCAATGCATCTTCTTGCCAGGCTATTGGTTTCGCTTTTTCTTTATCGCTTTGTAATCAGTGTGCGGTAAAAAAGAAGGCATTCTAAATGCGGTATCGCTCCTAATGTCGCAGAGTATCATTGCCTTTGGGACTATACTACTATGGTCTCCGGGATACAACTGCAACATATGCTACCAACTTCTTGAGCATGACCCCGATCGTCACCTTGTCTTTCCATCATTCTAGGGTATATGGCATTCAGATGAAGTTTCTGGTACATATATATAAAATGGGTGCACTCATATTTGTTTTTGAATGACGAGTTCCATTAATATCATAAAAACGTTCTTGGACAACATATCTTTCGTTACTCTCGAATGAAATCGTGCATTTCTTTTGGGATGATCCAATGTTGCTTCATGCTACTAAAACGAATGGATGTTGGATTCGTCAGACTAGAGTCATTGGGCTTAAACACTAGAGCAGGTAAAGTGAAGATAGTAGGAGCAATATTCTGTGTGGCGGGCGCGCTAACCACTATCTTCTACCAAGGAATATCGTTGCACATCAATCATCAACACTCTCGCTCTCACGCTATCACCAAGAACATTCCATCAATTGGACGAGAGGCACGCTTATGCTGCTCGGAAGCTGCCTATCGCTTGGTATCTGGTTCATAGTGCAGGTCTATGCAACAAGTTCCCAACTTCCTTTTTTTTTTTTTTTTTGGTTGGGCAAATAACGTTCACGAAATGAAGGGTACGGTCTACTGTCCATAATGCTCGTGGACATTGCTTTCTTTTAACAGGTTAAGCTGATTAAAATCTTCCCGTTGAAGTATTGGTCCACGATGTTGACGTGCATCATCGCGTCCGGCCAAGCAACAATCATGGGCTTATGCATCGATCGTCGTAGGAAGTCGTGGAGATTGGGATGGAATCTGCAGCTGATCACCATTGTCTACTCGGTAAGTTTATTTTTAATCCTCAAATTACACCGCGATTACTCAAATTGTTTCGTGACGGTCCTCGATTTGTTGAAAGTGGCATCTAACCAGTCACGAGTGGAACACTTCCGTGTAAAATATAAGGAAGATAGACAGTTAAATTCAGCAATAGTGCATATGGTCGGATGGTTGATAATTTGTACTGTACAATGGCCACAAGTCTCTAACTCTGAATCTGTTACACTCGATGTGCCAACAATACAGGGAGCATTCGCAACAGCTACTGCTTTCTGCTTAATCTCTTGGGTGATTGCGAAACGAGGCCCTACCTATCCTGCGATGTTCAACCCGTTAATTCTGATCTTCGTTACTGTGCTAGAAGCGCTCCTACTCGGCGAGGCAGTCCACCTCGGGACGTACGACGAATCTCATAATCCTAAGTCCTTTCTTTGGCTTCATAATTTTCATAAGCTACTAAGGTTCAATTCAAAATTTCCAGAACTTTTACTGAACAATTCATTGATATATTGCAGTTTAGTGGGAACTATACTGATCCTAGGAGGAATATACTCCTTCTTAAGTGGAAAAGGAAGGAGTTGAAGATGAATCCGCAACCTCCGGTCAATAACGTCGCGCTTATGGATGTTGAGGCAATGGCTACTGAACCCACAGTGATGCTGCCACTTAAAGCGACGATCGTCCTGCCGAGCAATTCGCCAGAGCAAAGAGATTTCACAGAGCAACAACGAGATCTAGGTTATTAGGAATGGCCCAGATCTGGCTCCTGTGCCGTGGCACAGTACACACAAGTCGCTCCTACATACCATCTGTGGACTGTGGAGTAGGGTTGTAGTGCAGTAAGACAAAATCAATGTCCTACTAGTACTAGAGACCATGCGTCCGTGTCAATTTCACGCTTGAAATTTCGGACATTATTTTGGTTCACGAACTATCGATACATGTCGAAAGCACGACAAGCTTTGCTCAACAAACTTGTAGAATCCGCACAAGAAAAAGCCCTTCTAGTAACACTTAATACCTACGACTTTGGATCAAACCCCCTCCAAATCAGAGGCGGCCAGAGAGAAAGTTGGGGAACTTGCTTGAACAAACCTCAATTAATGTACTCCTACTAAACTTCGTGAATAACACTAGACTTCAGCGGTTCAATACGTGGAAACTCATCATGATCCACGTGTATATACCATTTGCTGTTTGACCGGTCAAACTCTTGAACTGAACTCCATTTGGCCTAACGCTTGTGCCTTGGTCAAAGTCAATATGAATTGCGTATTTTGATGCCTCGCATCTGGCAAAACATTAATTAATTGGACCAACTTACCAAACGAATGAAAAATTCCACCTTTGAGTACTGTGGGACGATCGAAATTTTGTAATCTTCTTTTTTTTTTTCCTTCTCTCTCTCTCAAGAGTCACACGAAGTCATCCTAATGTTTATATTCTAATGATTGTGTCTCTCGACAGTCTTCATGGTCTAATAAAGCGACTTCGGTTGGTGCAAGAGAGTATTCAATAATTTTCATTTCATTTTGTTCAGCTTTTTTATGAGCTAACACCAAGAAATGACCCAATTTCTTGTTATTTTAATCATAATCGACAAGCGACATATTTTGTCGATAATAACAAAGTCTAATGAACAATGAAAACCTTCATTGAAGATATGTAAGTACTAAGTAAAGATATTTTTGGACATGTAACTTCTTGTAGAAAAGTGTTTTTAAATAATAGAATATTATGAATAATGTGACTTCTTGTAATCTCAAATAGACTTAGAAAGTTATTTGGACTGAAGATAAAATTAGGAAGGTACCTTTTTAAATTCAATAACCGCTTGTAATCGCCAATTCTCGCCCATACAAGTGTCGTGATTTGGAGAGTAAACTCTCCAAATCACGACACTTGTATGGGCGAGAATTGGCGATTACAAGCGGTTATTGAATTTAAAAAGGTACCTTCCTAATTTTATCTTCAGTCCAAATAACTTTCTAAGTCTATTTGAGATTACAAGAAGTCACATTATTCATAATATTCTATTATTAAAAACACTTTTCTACAAGAAGTTACATGTCCAAAAATATCTTTACTTAGTACTTACATATCTTCAATGAAGGTTTTCATTGTTCATTAGACTTTGTTATTATCGACAAAATATGTCGCTTGTCGATTATGATTAAAATAACAAGAAATTGGGTCATTTCTTGGTGTTAGCTCATAAAAAAGCTGAACAAAATGAATGAAAATTATTGAATACTCTCTTGCACCAACCGAAGTCGCTTTATTAGACATGAAGACTGTCGAGAGACACAATCATTAGAATATAAACATTAGGATGACTTCGCGTGACTCTTGAGAGAGAGAGAAGGAAAAAAAAAAAAAGAAGATTACAAAATTTCGATCGTCCCACAGTACTCAAAGGTGGAATTTTTCATTCGTTTGTAAGTTGGTCCAATTAATTAATGTTTTGCCAGATGCGAGGCATCAAAATACGCAATTCATATTGACTTTGACCAAGGCACAAGCGTTAGGCCAAATGGAGTTCAGTTCAAGAGTTTGACCGGTCAAACAGCAAATGGTATATACACGTGGATCATGATGAGTTTCCACGTATTGAACCGCTGAAGTCTAGTGTTATTCACGAAGTTTAGTAGGAGTACATTAATTGAGGTTTGTTCAAGCAAGTTCCCCAACTTTCTCTCTGGCCGCCTCTGATTTGGAGGGGGTTTGATCCAAAGTCGTAGGTATTAAGTGTTACTAGAAGGGCTTTTTCTTGTGCGGATTCTACAAGTTTGTTGAGCAAAGCTTGTCGTGCTTTCGACATGTATCGATAGTTCGTGAACCAAAATAATGTCCGAAATTTCAAGCGTGAAATTGACACGGACGCATGGTCTCTAGTACTAGTAGGACATTGATTTTGTCTTACTGCACTACAACCCTACTCCACAGTCCACAGATGGTATGTAGGAGCGACTTGTGTGTACTGTGCCACGGCACAGGAGCCAGATCTGGGCCATTCCTAATAACCTAGATCTCGTTGTTGCTCTGTGAAATCTCTTTGCTCTGGCGAATTGCTCGGCAGGACGATCGTCGCTTTAAGTGGCAGCATCACTGTGGGTTCAGTAGCCATTGCCTCAACATCCATAAGCGCGACGTTATTGACCGGAGGTTGCGGATTCATCTTCAACTCCTTCCTTTTTCCACTTAAGAAGAGTATATTCCTCCTAGGATCAGTATAGTTCCCACTAAACTGCAATATATCAATGAATTGTTCAGTAAAAGTTCTGGAAATTTTGAATTGAACCTTAGTAGCTTATGAAAATTATGAAGCCAAAGAAAGGACTTAGGATTATGAGATTCGTCGTACGTCCCGAGGTGGACTGCCTCGCCGAGTAGGAGCGCTTCTAGCACAGTAACGAAGATCAGAATTAACGGGTTGAACATCGCAGGATAGGTAGGGCCTCGTTTCGCAATCACCCAAGAGATTAAGCAGAAAGCAGTAGCTGTTGCGAATGCTCCCTGTATTGTTGGCACATCGAGTGTAACAGATTCAGAGTTAGAGACTTGTGGCCATTGTACAGTACAAATTATCAACCATCCGACCATATGCACTATTGCTGAATTTAACTGTCTATCTTCCTTATATTTTACACGGAAGTGTTCACTCGTGACTGGTTAGATGCCACTTTCAACAAATCGAGGACCGTCACGAAACAATTTGAGTAATCGCGGTGTAATTTGAGGATTAAAAATAAACTTACCGAGTAGACAATGGTGATCAGCTGCAGATTCCATCCCAATCTCCACGACTTCCTACGACGATCGATGCATAAGCCCATGATTGTTGCTTGGCCGGACGCGATGATGCACGTCAACATCGTGGACCAATACTTCAACGGGAAGATTTTAATCAGCTTAACCTGTTAAAAGAAAGCAATGTCCACGAGCATTATGGACAGTAGACCGTACCCTTCATTTCGTGAACGTTATTTGCCCAACCAAAAAAAAAAAAAAAAAAAGAAGTTGGGAACTTGTTGCATAGACCTGCACTATGAACCAGATACCAAGCGATAGGCAGCTTCCGAGCAGCATAAGCGTGCCTCTCGTCCAATTAGATGGAATGTTCTTGGTGATAGCGTGAGAGCGAGAGTGTTGATGATTGATGTGCAACGATATTCCTTGGTAGAAGATAGTGGTTAGCGCGCCCGCCACACAGAATATTGCTCCTACTATCTTCACTTTACCTGCTCTAGTGTTTAAGCCCAATGACTCTAGTCTGACGAATCCAACATCCATTCGTTTTAGTAGCATGAAGCAACATTGGATCATCCCAAAAGAAATGCACGATTTCATTCGAGAGTAACGAAAGATATGTTGTCCAAGAACGTTTTTATGATATTAATGGAACTCGTCATTCAAAAACAAAATATGAGTGCACCCATTTTATATATATGTACCAGAAACTTCATCTGAATGCCATATACCCTAGAATGATGGAAAAGACAAAGGTGACGATCGGGGTCATGCTCAAGAAGTTGGTAGCATATGTTGCAGTTGTATCCGGAGACCATAGTAGTATAGTCCCAAAGGCAATGATACTCTGCGACATTAGGAGCGATACCGCATTTAGAAATGCCTTCTTTTTTACCGCACACTGATTACAAAGCGATAAAGAAAAAGCGAAACCAATAGCCTGGCAAGAAGATGCATTGAAGAGGAAAAAGACAAAGAAATTCAAGAAAAGAGAGAGGAGCCATCTCACCCGGTTAATGCGTTAATGAAGAGCCAAAACCACACCTTCAAGCTCAGCTTCGTCGTGTTACCTCTGCACCGAACCCGCACCATTTTCAAGAGTCGTCCTTTGTGCTCTGGTTCATTCAATCTTTGCCCATTCTCAATGGCTCGAAAGCTCAAAAGAGAAAAGGTGAAGATTGAAGAACACATGCCCAAGAAAGGGAAGAGACAACTCGGAACGAGGGGAATCAAATATCAAGATCAGCATCGAACCTTTCAAAGTAGAGAGCGAGCGGGGCGACGCAAACTCCGCCAACCACGTGACGATAAGCCAAGAGAGCGAAAATGAAGGTCCCTTCATTCAAGATGACTTGGAAAGCAGCTGCAATCCGGTCGCGAATGCTTGCACCAGCAACATACTCACCAGAACTTTTGACGACTCGTAACATTTCTCGAACATAATCGCCGTACTCTCTATATCTCTCTCTCTCTGTAGTCTCTCTCAGTCTCTCTCTAGTCCAAGATTACTAAAAATCAAAACGGATGCGTACAGACTCCTGCATTTATAAGAACCGCACGATTCGAAGAATACAGAAGAGAAGCGAATGCATGGATATATACAGGGGTCAGGGAGTTAGGGCAAGAGGGAATTTAACGCAGTGAAAGTCAGTAGACAAGGGCAAATCCTGAAAGTGAGATCTGCGTGGAATTCTTGGATGCTCTCTTGCCACCAACCGACGTCGCTTGAGTAGACCATGAAGACTAGTGATAGACGCTTTATTAGAATACAAGTATTTGGATGACTCCGAGGGACACTCCTGAAAAATAAAATGTGTTGATTCTTCGGTAGGTCGGCCGGAATTGTCGATATGCGTTGCGAGATTTGAGGCGCTAGAATAGGCAATTCATACTAACTTGACTAGAGGAGGATCGGGGATTTTCTTAATCTAGAGCGAGGGTGAAATGGTTTGAACTTCGACATATGTTTTGCCTTCTTGATCAAAGGTCAAATGGAGTTCAGCTCGAAACTTGTGGTCAAACCCTCATTTCCCTCGAATTGCTTATACACTTGGATCATCACGGAGTTCCATGAATTGATCGCCAGAAATTAGCATCATTGACGACAATTCGTAGGAGTTCAAGATCGAAGTTGTTCGAGCAAATTCTTTTATAATCCTCTCCTCGCGCCCCAAAGTTGTTCGATGTAAAGTGTTATTAGAAGAGTTTTTCTCGTGTTGATTCTATGTGTTTGATGGGAAAATCTCTTTAGTTCTTGTGCTTTCGCAGTGTATCGATAATGAACAGATCGAAGCAAGCTCAGAAATTACAAATCGATAATGAATAGATTGAAGCAAGCTCGGAAATTACAAACACGAGATTGCCAAACACATGATCTGGTACAAGCAGGCATCTCTGCAATGGTCAAAGCGACAGCTAGAGAATCTTTGATTAAAGTCAAACATGGGGTGCGAACAAATATCTTGTTTATGGTAGTTAACATTTGGCCGGAGAGACAACAACAGGGTTTAGTCACGCGGCTGGCAGCAATAATTCTCACAAAGTTCTCATTCATATTCATTAAAAGTACATACCAAAGAAGTTCCATCGCAACCTCTAAAAGCATATAGAAATCGAGTATAGCACAGTCCACATGGTGTGTGAGGGAGATCTTGTGTCGATACCCTTTATCGCGAGCCCAAATGATCTAGGATATGGTTAACAGGGCAATGAGATTCAATGAATTCAACCTTTGTAGACATATAATGGCAAGTCAAACTCGTTTTCTTGTAGTAACTGTAAGTAAGCTAGTCAAATGGGTCAGTTAGGTTGTGCCGAAAATGATCCGTCCCAAATTAACTCATTTAACCTATTTTGACCTATTCAATACCATACAAATCTAATGACACACACACAACCCAATCGAAAATCAACATATACCAGTCCGATCCATATTTGCTAAATTTTCTTTCATATTTAATGAATTTAGGAAAGTTTATACCCAAATTCTGTGAGAGCGTGGAGTGAACTAGCTCGAGAGAGAGAGAGAGAGGGGGGGGGGGTAGATTGCTCCTATGTAAGTTGTGAATCTATTTAGCACTCATTATTTTGGGCATTATTATTCTAAACTCATCTATGACCCATTTTACTGAATATATCTAACACACCTAATACCCATCAAATGTGGATTAAAAAATGGGTTTATTTGATAGATCTAACTGTAATTCACATTAATCTTAGGGTAAATTTGTTCGATGAAAGAGCTCTCCATGAACATGTTTGACTCGCTGGAAATAGTTAGTATCTTTGTGCCACTGCACAGAAACCACCCGTAGCCATTCCTATTTACCTAGATTTCATTGTTGCTTGGTGAAATATATGCTGTGGTGAATGGCTCAGCACGACAACGTTGCTTCCGGCGGCAGGATCGTGGCGGGTTCGTAACCCACTTGCCTCGACATCCATAGGCGCAACGTTATTGACCGGAGGAGGTTGCAGATTCATCATCAGCTTTCTTCCTTTTTCCCCACAAGGGTATATTCCCAACTAGGATCAGAATAGTTCCCACTAAATTGCAATAATATCCATGAACTGGGGTTCATAATCAGTAAAAAGTTTTGAAAATTTCCAATTAAACCTTAGGCGCTCATGAAAATTTATGTAGGCAAAGAAAGGACTTAGGATTATGAGAGTCATCATACGTTCGAGGTGGATAGCCTCCCTGAGTATGAGTGCATCAAGCCAGCACGGAGATCATAGTCAGCTGCTTGAACATGGAAGGTAAGTAGGGCCCCGCTTTGCAATCAACCCAGGAGATCAAACAGAAAGCCGTAGTTGTTGCAAATGCTCTGTGTGTGAAGTAGCTCCTTTCGCTTATTAGTGAATGAAAACCGTTAACGTCATAAGTGTAACCATAATTGGCCATGATACGTTGCTAAAATAGAAAAGTTTTGGCACCCTGTGATCGATGGAAGCTCTTAATTATGCGATTGATGGAAGTTTTCTCCGCTCCTAATTTGTTAGATGCCGCTTCATCAAATCGAGGACCGACAGAAATCGATTTAAGTAATCGGCGGTATAACATGGGATGAGAAATGACCTTACCGAGCAGAAAATGGTGATCAGCTACAGATTCCATCCCAGACTCCATGACTTCCTGCTACGATCGATACATAAGCCGCAATTGTTGCTTGCCCCGACGCCATGATGCATGCCAACAAGTGGACCAATACTTCAAGGGAAGACTTTAATCAGCTTAACCTGTTTAAAGAAGGCAATGTCACAAGCTGTAATGATCGGTGGACTGTATCCTTATTTCATATTATTTGGATAAAAACCGATCCTAGAAAATTCGTCCGAGGTCACTCGGTTCTAGGTTTGGTCTCTAGGGAACTTCCATAAGAGTAGGAAGGGCTATAAAGATGAAATTGTAACACATTCGCATTTGAACCTACTATTGTGTCATCTATGAATATGGTAATTAGAACATACTTTTTTTGCTATCAAACTCCATTTGCAATGCAGAGAACACTTTCCCAGCTGTTTCAGATTACACCCTCCAGAACTTTTGACGGCTCATAACTTTCTCGAACCCAATCATCGCAATCTCTCTCCGTCCAAGAACTGCTAAATGGGCATCTAAAGCAACTATAACGTGGTGTGCTATCTGTGTACATAAGCAAACACAGGGAAGAATGAAAATATTTCGATGCTCTCTGCACGGACCGAACGCTTGATTAGAAAAAAAAAAAAAAACATGAAGAAGACCAGTGACGGCACTTCTATTAGATTGAAATATTTGGACGACTTCGTGAAAGACTCTTGAGACGATGAATAATTTCGATCATCATTTTAAAAACGGACATTTTTAGAAAAATATTTCTAGAGATTCATTTTCGCGAAACAACCAGTAACCTAAAGGTCAAATTGAGTTTATTTCAAGAGCAACCCTCATTTCCTCAAATTGTCAATGCCCGTTGCATCATCATGGGAGTAAATAACAGTTCTCTAAAGTCCGGAGGAGCAGAACAAACAGGTCAGCAGTAAATCCTCATAAAGTCCTCATTCCATTCACCTAAAGTATATCGAAGAAGTGCATCTCAACCTCTGTACTATAGAAGTCACAGCAAGTTCTTCACTTGTAGCTTTAATTTGCCTTCTTGTGTTGTATGACTCTCTTTTGGGAATCATAGAATTCAGAATCAATAGGATGGGCCATGGCCAGTACTAAAAGTTGAATTTAACGTGAATATCTTATTATGTCAATACCTGGTTCGAAGAAAGAGCTTTCCATGAATTAGTTTTCTAGATATTCACGTGTTTGGTTCGATGAAAAATAGTTATCCACAGGAAAACATTTACGCTCAAAAGAATACACCCACGCTTATTATTAGAGAAGGAATTCCGGTTTTTAAATAGAGGAAATCATTTTCTCAAGTATAACGAGTCTCTTAAAAAATACTACAATCTTCACCTTCTTCAATACCCATTATTCCAAATTAGATCCAAACACCAAAAGTGTTCTTGGTCACACTTTTTCAGCGGTGCAAGCGAAAAATAGAAATTTATTGAACTTCCTTAACACTGATGATTTCCACGAAAAGTATTTTTCTTTATCATGAATTTTAGGCAAAAATAAACACATCCAAATTAGACCATTACATGGATCACCTTTGGACATTGAGAGTCCCCATAACAAGAAATGACAGATGACCATACTCGAGTCAATGAAATGATACTACCAACACAATTAATCCCTTCTAAGGTAGATGATATGCGAATAAAGTTTCACGTACATATATAGATTTCATTTCCCAATTGTATGTCCCGTTAATTTGATAGAAATGTTCTCGGTAAAACATATATTTAGTAGCTAATCTGAGATGAAATTGTGCAATTCTTACGGGTCAATCAAATGTAGCTTCATGCTACCAAAATCATGGATGTTAGACAATGGCAAAGTAAAGTCATTGGAATTAAGCACGAGGGTAGGTAACGGCCTGTTTGGTAATAATTATGTTCTCGTGAACAATTTCTCAGCAGAAATGGTTTTTTCCAATTAAGTTCCCAGGAACAAAGAAGTAGATCTTTTTTTTTTCTTGTTTTTGTTCCTAGCTACTAATCTGTTCTTGAGAACAGAAAAATTTAATGACTTTACCAAATAGATGTATGTTTTTTGTCTGTTTCTAGGAACAAAAGAACAGAAACTAGAGAAATATGAGCATTACCGAATAGACCCTAAAAGTGAAGACGTAGAAGCAAAACTTAAGCTTGTTTATTTGCGAAAAATGAACGAATTGAAAATATTTTCTTAAAAATGGATCATTTGTATACTTGAAACAATTAGTCATCGTAAGAGATTGCATATGATAAAAAAAAAATATTTTTTGTTCATTTATTCGTGGGGTGATAAATCGATCATCTTAGGAAAAAAATCGAAATCAATGATTTTTTTGCGAAGTAAATGGGTCCTTATTTCTGCTCATTCCCGCTGCCTTCAATTTTTCCCCCTTTGCTTTTTCCTTTATTTCCCGAAGGACAAGTCGTGTATACAAGCACGCCATTTGTACCTTAAATCACTAGGAAACATCTCTTGACTTTTACTTAGGTAAAGAAGAAAGCCCAATGTACCACATAGGTTTTGTAGAGGAACTCCTTTGCATAGGTTTCTCTCAATGCTCAAGGCCCGAAAAATTCCTCATCGCCTCGATGACATCGATCTCGCACTTTCGTAATCATCGATATTTTGGCCGTTGTTTACATACACTGAAATTGCCTTTCGTCGCTTTGTTTACGACGAGAGGGCATTTGAAATAATAGAAAGAAGAGAATAAAGAACCGTGAGTCCTTTATGAACATAAGAAATCGTCCAAGCACCAAACTTGAAACCAGAGAAAGAAGTCCGTTGGGCTTTCTAGCGATGGGAGATTGTCACCGGAAGACTTGCTTGCTCGCTCGTGATGTCACAATTCGATTAGAGCTGCTCGACCAGCCCATCCTAACATTTCTTTTCTTCGTAGAATGTTTGAGCCATAGTCGGAGGAGATTAGGGCTATTTCGCAAATATATGAAAGCCTAGGGGGCTTAAGCCTTGACCATAATTTTGGCTCCAAAGGCCCAATGGGCTTGCTCCCTCCTCGTATTCGCGTCCTCCTATAATAACCACCTTCGTTCGCTAGGGTTTTTCGTCTCTCTCCCTCTCCTGCTCCTCCTACACTTCTCTTGCGGTTGCAGCCGAGCCGACGCGGAGATGAAGACGATCCTGTCGTGGAGACGATGGACATCCCCGACGGGTGTGAGCATCAAGATCAATGCGAAAGTCATCGAGGTGGAGGGGCCTCGGGGCAAGCTCACCCGCAACCTTCAAGCACCTCAACCTCGACTTCCAGCTCATCAAGGACGAGTCCACCGGCCAGCGGAAGCTCAAGATTGAGGCCTGGTTCGGCACCCGCAAGACCTCCGCCGCCATCCGCACCGCCCTCAGCCACGTCGAGAACCTCATCACCGGCGTCACGAAGGGGTACCGCTACAAGATGCGCTTCGTCTACGCCCACTTCCCCATCAACGCCAGCATCGCCAACTCCAGCAAGTCCATCGAGATCCGCAACTTTCTCGGCGAGAAGAAGGTGCGCACTGTCTGGATATGTTTCGTTTCTCCAGTTACTTCTGATTGATTTGTCTGGTATGCCATTTCATAGTTCTATTGGTGGTGGAATTGACATGTATTCTTGACTGTGTAAACTTTCCTTTTGCAGCTATTGATTGGTTAGATGTTAAACTATAATTTAGATTGTTACTTTAGTTGCAGTAAACTTGTTCTGAAATGCCTATGTAAATGCTGAATGTGGTAGTTCTTCTTGCTAAACTGTCTGTCGACTACTAGATGTGATGCAAGATGTTTTGATCTGGACCTTTGCAGGCATTTACTGTTGTTCACTTCGAGCCTTATGCTGACATATGTGGTTAGATATAAACTGCATTTGACAAGTCCTGTGTAGACTTTCGACTAATTTTAAGGTATAGCCGCGGTGTCACTGCTTGGCTTTGGTTTGTTGCCACTTGCGAAGACATTCAACTTGTGAGCTGCTGAACGATTTACTTGATTTTAGCACTCATTGTTATCTGTCTATTGTCTAATGGCCACTAATGGAGAAAGGCTTGATTTTCCATTTTGAGTCGTTTGCTTGTAACTGTATTCTACTGTTGTAGACTTAGAGACTGTTGAGAGATGCTAAAAACTATGTTCATGGAACCCTTGCAAAAGGCTTGATGTAAATACTCGAGTAGTTGATGTCTTCAACTGCTTTAACGGTTTGACCCTCATGACTGGATACTGATAAAGTTCCTATTTGAATCAGGTGAGAAAGGTTGATATGCTTGAGGGAGTGACAGTTGTTCGTTCTGAAAAGGTCAAGGATGAGCTGATTTTGGATGGAAATGACATTGAACTTGTTTCCCGATCATGTGCCTTGATAAATCAGGTATGGGCTGCCCTGTTCGCTCCGCCCTTCATAACATGTTTAGATGGACTTGTGCTTATGCTACTTGCATTATTTTGGGGAGAGGAAGGAAGACTCAAGTAATATGCCAGTTTAATATTGTAGTTTAGTTTTTTATGTTGCAGTAACGCACTGAACTTTGCCTATAAAACAGAATGAAATCCGGAAAACTGTCTATTTGGCCCCATGATTCTGATTGCGGTTGATCTAATGCCTGTCACCACTTCCTTCCTTCCCCCTTCTGAAGAAACATACGCATGCATGTATGCATGCTTAGCATTACTAATCCAGCCATTTTTTTTTGGGAGAACAGAAATGCCATGTCAAGAAAAAAGATATCCGGAAGTTCCTCGATGGTATCTACGTTAGTGAGAGGGAACAATTCTCGTGGAGGACTGATTGGTAGAAGAATTGCATGCTATATTGTTTCGAGGTTTTGAGTTGATTTTGTTTCAAGCAGTTGTTAGTGGGCCTTTTTTGTATCATGGGTAGTTTAAACCTTTGTGGATCCAAAGTTATATGCTCTTTTGCTTTTGTCCTTCTTTGGCCTGTGGTCAGCAAATCAGCAAAGGGAAAGCACATCTTTGTTGGATTTAGATTGATTGTTTGAGCACGTTATCCTCTATTAAACCCATACAACAGTGGTGACCTGTTGATTCAAGCATTGAGGCTTGTGCAACACATCTCTTATCTTTATTCAGTTTTTGTCCTGCTTGCTTCTTGACCGTCTGCCTCCGCTCTATGGAGAAGCGGAATTTGTGAACTTCTTGTGAGTATTTGAAGGAGTCGGAGAAAGTCCATCAACAAAGGTGAATGGAGAGTTGCCATTGATTCTGTCTAGTCCGTGTCATTTGCCATTGGTCGGTCAATTGACATGGGGACGAGTCACAACCACATTACCATTATACACGAGTATTTCAGCTAATGATTGTGAAACTTCTGTACTTGCTCCTTTGTGGTTCACTTGAAAGTATTGCTAGTAGAAAAGAAGATGCACAATGCTAGCCCTTTTCTGATGTTTCTTGCAATTTCCATACTCTGACATTACACTTTCAGTTGGTAGATACGTATTCTCAATTTATCTGGGTCATATGCTTACGATTCTCCTTCGTTCTCCTTTATATGATAAATCAAGCCACCATCGTTCCCTACAATGAGCTGATGCTTATGGTGGTGGCAATGGTCTTGAGAACTCGAGGCACTTTATCAAGCAAATGCTTCCTTACAGCTGGAGTAAGAGTCAAACGACAGCATGTGCGGGATGTGTTGCTGATATTTGTCCAAGCAGTTCTCCATGTGAGATTGTCGGTGATTCGCTGAGCAAAAGGGAAAACAGTCCTTTCCGCTGCCTGAGAATTTGCCATATCTTAAAAATTGGTAATTTTTATCTCTTTAAAAATATCTTTTAAAAAATTCATAAGACAGTAAAACTAGGTTTGCCATTTCCTATAGGACGGTTGGCGTTCATGTCAGTTATTTTGATTTAAAAAAAATGACCGGACGAACTACATTAATAAAACATGAAAAGGTTTGGGATTAAATTGGTTTAATTAAAATATTTATGACTGAATTGGTATAAATACATTAAGTTTATATCTGTTTGATGATTTTTTCTATCAAAATGGGTTTTTGTACGGATCACCTCAAATTTAAAATATAGATAATTATGGGTTCCAAGAGAGAAGCCTAAAAAAGATGAATTCTTATTAGAAAATGGGTCACAAATTCATCATTTAGTTAAAAGTTTTTAGAATGGGTTATATATGACACCGCAAATTGGAAATACGGAAATACGAACCATTATGGATACCAAAGACAAAAGCCCAAAAAATAGAGGTTTTGGCTAGGGCTGTAAAATGATTCACTAACTAATTTTTTTAACTCAAATTTATTAAAATGTGTTATATATGGTGAGCACTCTCCCTCCTTTTTTATCCTTACAAATCGACAATGTCACCGCCCCACTGTCGACATAGGAGGAGCTCATGCAGCTCGAGCTCTTGCAGTAACCGTTCCTATCTTCGTCATTGTTATCATTGTGTATGTAATCATTGTGTATGTTAACGAAGAATACACTAGCCTATTTATAAAATTTATTAGATAACTATTTAAGATAATATCTCGATCCAGATATGCATAACCAAATGGAATATACGTGCTAGACGTGCAATCTTGAAAAACAAGGATATAAAAAAAAATTATAATTATCTCTAACATAGCAAAATATCCTATGGAAAGAAATAGTTTGTGATGAGATTTCTTTTTTTGGGATTTTTTTTGTGGTAAAAGAAATAATTTAGGATAAATTTGTCCCAGTTATACCACTTTGAGGTCTCGTGGTATTAACCCCACCAAAAAAAAAAAAACTCCTCATTGCTAAGATTTTGCGGTTTTTTAACTGTGTAGATGAATGAAGATATCATCCCGAAATACGTATTATTCTAATTGATTACCGTATTTCGAAAGTTAACAACACATTCGAAAATTTATCATCTCTTGAAACCTACCAATTTCATCTTTACAATTGTGGGCCAAAATACAGAGAATCCTCTTGATAATCCGCAACAACAAAGACGAACAGGAGGGGTAAACAATTGATAGAGCGATTCTGCTTCTAATTAAAAATCCCCCAAAGGACTATAAAAACGAATTCCTGGGTATTGATGAACCTGCGGACGATGATGCCAACCTTGAATGTAAGCAGGTATTTTCTTGCAACAGGTCGCCAGACCTCGCGGTTTGGTGTCTGTCAAATCGTCCAAGGAAATGCCAGACAAACATGTTGGCACGCATCTTGTGCAAGATATTTGTTCAGATACCTACCGAAACTTGCTCGCGCCGTCAGATTTACCAAATTCAAGTTCTCCATGAATTTCCCCGACTTCAAGTGGAAGGACCACATCAATTCCTACCCAGAGACGCATATACTTTTTAGTTCGTGCCTACCCTGCTGCAATCATCTGTGTAGAAGGATCCGGGGTTTGTACTGCCTCACGTTACGGAAAACGGACTAGAAAAGACTCGATCGAGACTGACACGACGTGGCCGTCAGGTCTTTTGTCTCGTCTCGGGCAATGGAAGGTCTGGTCGTATTCCCGCACAGGAGAACGGGCATAGATGTTCGAAAGCGGACGTCTCAAGAGCTACGATCCACCACACACCGCCCTGAAACACGTCCCACGACAAAGTTGATAGGGGAGCACATGAGACTGGAAATCATCCCGTTGCTATCTGCGACTGGAGTGCCACACAAAAAATAATGATTCCCCCCAATCGAGCGGGCCCCCTTGTTTGTCCCTTTGCTCATTCAAAGTGGAGTCACAAGAGATATGCATTAGCTTGATTCACAAGAGCAAAACCGATCTCTCTGCTCTTCTTCATCTTCTGCTGTCATGATGGCCTTCTCAAGCTTCTTTTTCTGCTTCTGCTCTCGGTGGGGAGCTCGCTCGCGGTCGATTCAGCCAAGAAGGAGAAGTTTACGGGACCCGTGATCAACGTGACGAAGCACCTTTCTTTCCCCGATTTCAGCTTAGACAACCCCAGGATGGTTCATGACGTGAGGCTCTTGGGCAGTGCGAAGCTGTCGAAGGAAAAGGGTGCGGTCCAAATCCCGACGTGTCCGAAGCCATCGATCTTCGGCATCTCGCTGGCCGAGCCCTTTACTCCTCTCCTGTCCGCTTGCTCGACATTGCCACCGGAACCCCGGCTTCCTTCGAGACCACCTTCGATTTCCAATTCAAGAACGACAGCTCGGTCGCTCCTGCCAGGAATGATGCCGGCTCTGCAGGTACAGGGGGCAGCCATGGCGGCAGCGGCTTAACTTTTATCATAGTACCAGATGAGTTCACTGTTGGAAGATCAGGGCCGTGGCTTGGGATGCTTAATGATGCATGCGATGAGGAGTACAAAGCTGTAGCTGTTGGAATTCGACACGCGCCACAATCCTGAATTTGGAGACCCGAACGACAACCATGTTGGCATCAACTTGGGCAGCATCGTGGTCCACAAGGACAATCAATCTTTCCGATATCGGGCTTTCTCTCAAGGATGGGTCCATTCACCGAGCTCGAATAGATACGACGGTCCAAAAAGATGGATAGAAATCCATCTCGGATCGGTGGGGCAAGAATTCCCTCGACTCCTGCATTTTCTGGATTCCTAGATCTCTCTCCTCATCTGAAGGAGTATATGTTTGTGGGGTTCTCCGCTTCCACGGGGAACTTGACCCAAATCCACAACATTCTCTCGTGGAACTTCACATCGACAAGCCAAGCTTTTCTCCGAATCCCGTCAGAAGAAACCTGCGAGAGCAAGATCATCCTGGGAAATAATCAGACTCCCGGAGGAGCTAAAACAGAACCAATTAGCAATTTCTTGATTTTTGCTGCTGTCGTGGTGCTGGCTCTCGCAATTCTAGTCAGCTTGTACTGTAACAGCAAGCGCAGAGGAGATAAACCGAGCACCATCATCTTGCCGGAGAAAATACAACGACCAAGGCCTCCTAACAAGCCACGGAGCTTCACTGTCAATGAGGTATCCTGTGCAACGCGAGGTTTTGGCGAGTATGAAGTACTAGGAAGTGACTACAGAGGTTCTTTTTATAGGGGAAAGTTACCGAATGGCTGCCAAGTAGCTGTGAAAACGGTTCTCAACTCATTTTCTGAACTCAAACGGATTAGATCCGCGAAGAATTTTGAAAGAAATTTGTGCCAATCAGTCGTATTCGCCACCCCAATTTGGTTCCCATCAGAGGGTGGTGTCGTGACAAAGTGGAACTCATGGTCATTTACGATTTCTTCCCAAATGGAGGTCTTGATAAATGGTTGTTTGGAGTCGGCGTCTTGCCATGGACAAGGCGGTTCAAGGTCATCAAGGATGCGGCGGAAGCTTTAAGTTTTTTGCATCAAAGAAACTTGCACACAAAACATGAAGACGACCAGTGTCCTTCTTGACGTCACTTTCCGTGCTGTGTTAGGGGATTTTGGATTTGTGCTATCCGGTTCGGGATCAAGAAAGTTCGAGTCGGCAGTGAGTCAAGCTGCCGATGTCTTTGAGTTTGGGGTCTTTGCTCTGGAGGTCATTGGAGGTAGGAAGAGGAGCGACCCGGAGGTGGAAGAAGCAGAAGAAAAGGATCTGCTGGATTTCTCATGGAGAATGCACGAGAGAAACGAGAAGGTGAAGGTGCTGGATAGGAGGATGGGCTCGTTGGTCAACCTCGAACAAGCAATTCGAGTTTTGGAGATTGGTTTGCTTTGTACCCTGAATGAGAGTAAAGGTAGGCCTAGTATGGAGGAGGTGGTAGATCTCCTGGCCACCGATAGACCGATTCCTGAGCTGCCACCGAGCCGACCTGTCGCTTTGTTCCCTTATAGCAGCACTACAGGTCTCTGCGCTGGCTATTCTTGTGCACCATTCCCGTGATGTTGCTGGCTCTATGGAAGCTGCTAGATTTGGGAGACTCCATCAACACATCGCAGGAAATGGAGATTCAGAATTGATATCTCTAGGCTTTGGTTCAACCGTGTTATGATGATATAGACGCGATCACTGATTGCTTTTTTTTTTTTTTTTGGGGGGGGGTAGTAAGGAAACTCGATCAGTGATTGTTAATGTTGGGTGAATCGAAACGTTCTCTTTTAAAATTTAGACTATGCTCTTGTGAACCTGTTTCCAATTTGGACTGCCTGCATCATTTCGACTCATTTCATGATCGCTTAAAAAGGGGCACGGGCTAAGAGAGAGAGAGAGAGAGTGGTGTCCAAGGAAGTTTCATGACTCAATGTTACAGCTAAAGTAATGTTTGTGCTAAATGTCCATAGTCAATGAAAAACTTGCGAGGCCTCCTCAAACTCTCAAAAGAGAATTAAAATATGATAACCCACATGAGCCTTTGCTTTATGCTTCCACAGGTCATCAAAAAATGCAGAGAGAAGCAGGAAATGACAAACGAAAGCAATGACTATCCACAGCACAGCACCAGAGTCATCGTTCTGATGACAATCGGCCTGTAACTTGGTCTATGCATATTCATCAGAAAGTGACAATAGCAAAGTTGCATGACTTCTCTGTACGATATTTAAAGCTAAATCTGCTGGAACATTGATGTAGAGTTTGTAGGCAAAGCAAAACAGTTCCAGCTAGGAAAAAGCAAATACATGCTTCCCACATCTATTGATTTAACCGGACACTAATTTAAAGCTCCTGCGATGTGCTCTACATGCCGATAATACTTCAACTTTCAATTCGCAGCTTACCTTGCACATTTACTCTGTGACTACAAGTGGCCCGAACTAAGGCGTTTACTATAGATACCAAAACCAGGGGACCAAATCATGACACAATATGATCAAACTTCTAGGAGATACAGGTTTTCAACAGCTAAGGATGATATAGGTGTCCATTAACCACTCAGCTCATGCCTCTAATTGTTCTGCATCTGGATGGCGGCAAAGAGCAGTGCAAGAAAGAACATTCTAAGACAGTCAGCATGCATTCTTCAGCATGTGAAGTTGTGCCCTGATCTAGAAGGCAACACCAATGCTTTTCTCAATTGTAACTTGCACGTACTCCAACTGACAATACCTTTCATTACCATACATAAAAGTTACACACAATTTTCATGCTCTTATCGTCTTTGATTAAAGCTCATAGAAGAATAGCACATATAGTGTAGCTCCTCCTTGCAACCTCAGCTACTCTTTCAGGTACATCTCAAGATTTAAGAAAAACCTGCTCATGTATCTGAGTACAGATTTCATAAACTTTTTATCCAGTAAGGCAGTAATTATAAGAGGCGTTCAAAACAAATACTTCAAGCTTCATTGTAAACTAAGACAGACATCATGGAAAACCTACATAAACTTCAGAATCCATGACCCTCACTCCTTGAAGATGTCCAGAATTTGAAAATTGAAAAGGCTTATAAGAAACTAGAGCAGAGCAATCAATTTGTCCCAATCTGATGGTGCTAATTAACGATTTCCAGCAGAATTTCATCAAATTTATTTCCAACAATTAAACAAGGAAAGAGATCCGATCTCGTTATAAGAATTCAGCAATTTGCAACAGATTCATCATGAAATATCGAGCTCCAAGACGAAATTAATGCAGCATTTCACAAGATGACACAGAAATGAATCAATATATCATCAATGATTAATATGACCAAAAGAATCAACTCCCGTGGGAATCATCCAACTCTTACATACACCAAAGCACCCAGAAAGAGAGAGAATAAAAAACGGCAAATTCAACTCGCCTCTCACGTCATGTTCAGAACAGCCCGAAAAGAACCGAGAACCCTAGCACAATCAACCAAACAATGTGGACCAAAAGCAGCGCCTGACCGACAACGGACCCGGGCCGCCGCTCCCGACCTCGCAGTAGCCTAATTTCGCGACTTCCACGCCGGAGCACGCGGCGTCGGCGCAGCCGCACCAGTAGGTCACCCCGTCCACGCCGCAGACCGGGTCGGCGCGGAAGCACTTGACCGGGCACGAACCGGGTCGGGCCGCCCCGGAACAGAGGCCTCCGCTATCGCTCCCCTCGGAGGGCAACCTGATCGCCGAATGGGAGATCTGCGGCTCCGATCTGACGGGGAGGAGAAGAAGAGAAGGGCGGCGACGATGGCGAAGCCGACAACGAGATGAAGTTTGGGGATCGGGGGATCCATGATCATCTTCTAGGGTTCCAGGCGAGCTTCCCCGAAGAAAAAGCTCGCACCTTGAATTGAGGAACCAAAATGCGTGACTCGAGAGAATTCAGAACTGAAGAAATAGGTATGCAATTGCGGGACAAGCAAGGGATCTATTCTCAGGCTCGAACGCGAAGAATCCGATGAAAAGAACAAGAAAGTTCGACGTTTGGTGGCGGTTGGACAACCTGCGCCGCTTTACTTTTAAACGGCCATGTTTTTTTTCCTTTTTTAAATATATTTTCATTTCTGGACTGCGTCGTCGTCTGATTAATTCAGTTCTCTAATTCTGACGGGTAGGAGATTAGGGCTTGCTTGGTTGACTTGGCAAAAAAATTATGATTTTCAAACACAATATGTAATTATATGAACTCGCACGCGTATATTTATATTGTTTCGAGGGGTTTCAGCTAATCCGAATACAAGTTATATTTCTTGGCTTTTAACAAGTGACTTCATGCCAATAAGTTCTAAAGTAATCCCGACATTATTGAATTAATTTGGCCTTTCGAGACAAGATATTTTGATGTATGTTACACAATCGCGAATAGCATAATTATGTCGACCTAGAGCCCACATCTAGCACATAGTCTATGGTGCGTTGGAGACTATGAGTCCTCTCTTGTGGAAAAAAAGGAAAAGAAAATCTTTAGAGTCTCGTATTATCGCATTATTATAAGTTACTAATCCATCATCGTAAGTCTCGCGATGAGAGGGATCTTAAGTGTTTTCAAATCGAGGTCTCGTGCCGGCCAAAAAAAAAAAAGGTGCGACACTAGATATGTGTCATTAACTCGATCAAGGTTGTCGTTCTATTAATCAATTCCAATCGCAATAGATGTGCCTTATCATATTGATAGAAAAAATAATTAAAAACGTTCATAAGCCTATTGTACTTTTACCAATTCAATTTAAACTTTTAATTTTGCAAATCAGTGATAAATTTCTTACATTTATGCAAATTTAGTCCTAAACCTTTTGCATTTATGTAAATTTAGTCTGAAACCTTTTGCGTTTGTACCGATTCAGATATCTGACCAAATTTTGCACTTTTATCAGAAGAGCATCCATGATGTGCAATTCTGGAGCTCTATGAACTCGAGGCACAACTTCCTTGCTTCTCCATGATGGCACACGAACATGGCTGCACTTTTTTTTTTTCTTAAGGATTCAAGCGTAGTTTTGATAGATTTCTTAGTAGGATAATCCATGATGGAAGTAAATCAACAATCAATCATTTGTCCCACTCCTATCTGATGGTGCTAAATATGGAATTCCAGTGAAATTTAAATCTCTTTTCCATCAATTAAATTTGGGATGAGTATGGTCCGGATGACGGTTCACACCCTGAAATCGAAAAATCGCTCACTAAAATTAGTTCCGCGAAATGGGAATTGGGAACTACCCAATGATTCTATGGAACCACTCGAGAGCAGGTGGTCTAGCTCTCAATAGGGGTCCATGAAACCGGTCCCAAGAAAATGAGACAACTTTGAAGGACTTGCAATTGTGAATAAGGGTGATAAAATAGACCGTTATCTTGGCTCTGCTATGAGGTGGCCCATGGTATTGAGATGGGGCGTTTGCATTTTCTAGAAGTGCACAAGAGGGTTTATCGAGTTCCCAACGCAAGACATTTCTAGCTTTGCTACAAGTTCTAGCAAAGCAGAAACAGCTGAATTTACTGATGGCCATGCCCTGCTGACTTTTACAAATCAGTGTTCATTCATGCAACAAGATTGAGTAAGTCCTGAGAGCTGCTGAAAGAGATGTAATTTTAAAAAATAAATGTCTTTATTGATCTATTTTTAGGTGGGCGATTCAGCTTGGAACCGACTGGTCCCAAGAGAACCGGCGGTTCTGGCCAGTCAGGCCCGTTCCAATTCTTTTGCACAGCCCTAAATGAAATAACAACAAAAATCGATCTATCATAAGAATAAGGTCGTACCACAAAAAGCCTCAAACTGGTACACATTTGATGAATTTATTCCAAACTAATTTTCTGAACACCAAAAGTCTCAATGGTACACATGGACAAATTCCATCTTACCTAGTTTTCATTAAATTGGTACACACGGAACGTAAAATCCCTCTTGTCAACTGTCGTGGGTCATTTTAACTCAGTAATTAATGATAAAATTCAACGAAAACTAATGATGGGCAATTTATTATAGGTATGTTGGTTTGAGATTTTTTTTTTTGTGGTCAAAAAGTTAATTTATGATAAATTTATTATATGTGCAAAATTGAGATTTTTTCGTGGTATTAACCCTAACAATAATTCAATGATTTGCAAAAGAATCAATTGCGAAATTTTGAGGCCAAGGACCAAACTTAGGCACAAGTAAGAACTACTTTACCGGCGTTTCACAAGGTGACACGAAATGAATCGATGCATCAACGATGAGTAAAAATGAACAAAAGACAAAACTTTTCATACATATTACACCAAAAACAACCTGGGAAGAGAGAAAATAAAGACGCAAAATTCAGGTCGGCCCGTCACGTTTTGTTCAGAAAGCCCGAAAAGAACGAGAGCCTAGCGCAATCAACCAAACAATGTGGACCAAAAGCAGCGCCTGACCCGACAGCGGACCTGGGCGGCGCTCCGACCTCACTCGTAGCCTATTTCCCGACTCCGCGCCGCGAGAGCACGCGGCGTTCAGGGCGAGCCCGCACCAGTAGGCTCAACCCTCCACGCGCATAATGGGTCGGCACGGAAGCAATGACAGGGGCACGAAGCCGGGTCGGGGCCGCCCAGCCCCGGGAAACAGAGGTCTTCCCCCGCCGTCGCTCTCCTCGGAGGGCACCTGATGCGCCCGATGGGAGACCTGCGGCTCGATCAGACGGCGGAGGAGGAGAAGACGAGGAGGGTGGCGACGGTCGTGAAGGCCGACCGCGAGAGATGGAGTTTGGAGTCGAGGGATCCATAATCATCTTTAGGGTTTAGGCGAGCTTTCCGAAGAGAAATTCAGAACCCTGAAAAGAATCCCCATGTTAGGCCGAACGCCTGAAAGATCCAACGAAGGACTGAAACAAGAAGAAAATTGAAGAAATATTGTTTTGAGACGTTGGAAAAGAAAACAAGAAAACTTTACCGTTTTGTCGGCAGTTGGACAACATGCGTAAACGACGACCAATTTTTTTTTTTGGGCCTTTCTGTTTGTTTTTTCTCTCACTGGGGAAAAGAAGGAGACTAGGGTACCTTCTCGTCGCCTTTGATTAATGCGATTATCTAATTCGCCTAATTACGATTTTGGGTTTTCCAATGCAACTGTTCGCCCATTACCGCAATCTATTGAGTCGAAATTGCCAACATAAGCCAAAATATCCCTATACTGACTAAATTAAAAGGTAAAAAAAAATCAAATATACGTTGGGCCCAAAATTCAGGATTATCTATATGTGTTCGAAACAAAAAAATTAGACCTTTTATGTTTGAAGAGTTCTAGTGTTTCCGTATCCAAATAAAAATTAATATTTCGGTGGCTTTTAATCAATTAGTACATACCAATAGTTGTAAAAGAATCATTACAAATCTATCAGGATTGGATTGATTTTTCCAAGGTTTTACAAGGCCGAGAAGGAATATTTTGAGGTAGTCCACACAATCGTGAATAGCATAAGTTATGTCAATTTAGATCCTGCGACAAAAAACCCACGTTCCCAGCATCTCGATCGCATGTGGGATATTAATCATCTCTAGGCGATTACAATATATATTAGAGTCTGGTATGTCCCTATTAGTTGGGGTATTTGTCCATAATCGCAAGAGTAGTCTCAACATGAGAAGGAGTAAAGTGTATCACCTCAGTCGAGACTTGTATGTGTTATCAACTCAATTAGGATTGTACTATCAATCATTTATGATCGCGATGAGTTCGCCCTGTACCAATAGTAAATTATCACTCTCTAGGCAAGACAAAAATCCCGAATTGCAGTCCATCGTCTTCACATGGGTAACCACAGAGAATAAGACTTTCCCCGAAAAACAAGAGATGAGAAAAGGACCAGAGACCAAAATATCACTTGACAATTCTAAGATACTCAAATGGCGAGACATTTTCGTCTCCGGCTTTATTAATACGGGAATCGCACCAAACGATAGCAGCAGCTCGAAAGGAGATCGAGACGTGCGCGCTCAACGCTCAACAGTGATAGTAGCATTCGCAGGATAACTTGCCGCCGACGTCCCGTGCACGCAGGCGGCATGGCGGAACGGAGTGCCGTGGTTGCTCTTGCATTCGCCCACAAAAGCCTGGTCGCGTGCACTTCTCGAACTCTATGTACTCACTGCATCTCTCCCGCTGCTGCATGAGGCCACCGCAATGGCTGCAATTTCTCCAAATCGACAAATAAACGTCAGAGTAACGAAGAGTTCATAGTCAATTTCACGTCTCGACAAAGCGAGATAAAAACTCAGAAAAAAACCGAAACCTTGAAAACGAGGGCAAAGGCGAAGAATTTGCGCGAACGCAAAGCTGGCCATTCCTAGCAAAGTGAGTGTCGGGTCAAAGATAGACGAGGAGACCTGATGTTTACGCTGAAGAGACGATGCTGGTAATCCGATGGGATATGACCCTGCGGCGATTATATATACGCTCGTAAAAGGCCCAACATAGATGGAAAGTGGGTGTGAATCGAGAGATTTAGGGAAAGATACTAAAGCGCTTGAGATTATTTGCACTTACATTCATAAGATTTGCATGTGTTCATGTCCTTTTAAGGATCGGTCATAGTTTTTTGGAAGCTTTTCTTATTAGGATTTCTAGAAGGAGTTGAGTCACCAGATGAATTAGGAGATTCCTTCTGAAGCTTTTGAGGGACCGGGCAAAATCAAAGTGAAATCGTGCTGGCGATGCCAAAATTATGATTCAATTCGTCTAACTCAATATGAAAAATTTAGTTTCTCCAAAAATTACAGATCAGTGTTGTTGTTGTTGTTGTTGTTGTTCTTTTTTGTGGATAAGGTAGGATGATAACAGAAGATGAGGTTTCTATATAAATCACGGAATTAGGCTCTGGAGAGATGCGAAGAGCATTTTTGTAAGGAAATGCCTATTTTGATCAACATAGAGAGAAAAGTACCAAAAAAAAAAGTCCTAAACATTATTGCATTGA
>JAGVVM010008436.1:0-13462 GCA_019149425.1 Psidium friedrichsthalianum
GGTCCCCCCTCCCAATAATCATAAATGCAGCTTCCCTTATACTCTTGTTTTCTTTCCTTTCTTTTCTCCTCTTGCTCAGATTATTAATATTGAAATTTTTTAATCTTTTTTTCCCTCAGACTCTTTTGTTTTTTTCCTACTTGTTTTTTCTAGCTTTTTCCTTATGATTTTAGAGACTAGAAGAATATCTTGTACATTTTTTATCTTTATCACCAATCCCTCAACAACTCATCTTTGTTTCGGAAGAGGTCTTACTCGGGGGTTCGTCGCCTTTTGAATTTTCCGATTTTTAAATCTAAATTCAACTTGACTTGCGTACGGAAAAAGTTCGGCCCTTTAGGCCCTTTCTATAGCTTTGAGTCTTTCTTCTCCCCTCAGTTTTCATTCGTTTGTTTTGCTTGTTAATCTGAGGATAAGGGCACTCCCGTTGTGAGGCGCCGTGCTTTGAACTATAAATCTTCAAGCTTTGCTAGTCTTGTTTGTGAACTTTTCATACCTCAGTTGTCTAACGGACGGGGTTTTTATCGCTTCGTCTTGACTCTCTTGTTTTTGTTGTCACCTTGTATCATTGTTGAGACTTGTATGTCGTTGTAGCGGCGGATAAGGGCCAGAGGGTTCAATGGTTTCTTAGTTACAACATGGTCTCGAACTCTTCATCTCCTTTTCAGCAATGTGACGCATTTTAGCTCTCCAACGTATTGGGTTGAACATTCTTGACTATTTACTGGTCCCTCAAGGTTTCCTATCCTTCCTCTCTTTTACTTTTTCTGAGCGACTATGTATGCTTTAAAATTTTTTCTCTGAGCACAGATCAAGATTGCTAGGAGAACGTCTCTTTAAAATTTAGGCGTGGATTCAGAAATGTATCGCTTCCCCCAAGATTTCTGTCTTTCTCAACCTATTTCACCATATCTCCTGCTCGATTTGTCTTCTTTTATCTTTTCATAGCAGTAGGACCTCTATTACTATTTCTTTCGCCTATCTCAAGCGTCGATTTTGTAGGTGAGTTTTCACTCTGTCTACAAATGAAGACAAATTCTATCTTCTTTTTTGCTAAATTTTCTTGTCTCCTACTTAGGTCGTTCTTTTCTTCTTCTTTTTCAAAGTGGTGGTATTACCTCAAATTTTTTTGCAAAGATTTCGAATTTGTTTGGCTCGAAATTATAGACTAACATGGGATTCGAGCCAATGGGGGTGATACCGGAGGAGAAGGCAGATAGGGAAATTTGACCAACAGAGACTGGCACTATGAAATAATATTTAACTCGAAGCGGATTATCACCTTTTTATTGCATTCGTCTGCTTTGATTCTCTCCTTTATCATTTTAACGATAATGGCTAATCTTCCTACGCACATCTTTCCGGCTGAAGTTATGTTTAAATGGGAGAGACTTTATCACCTTCTTGGCCGAGACTATTTTTATATAGCACATGATTCGAGCGTTGAAGTCGAGATCTTCGGTCTGTTCAGGGAGATAAATGCCTCTTCGATCGAAGGCACAACTTGGAGAGGGAATATAGGCGATTCCCAACTCTGTTCATCAACTTTCTAGAGGCTTGCCGAAATACCTACGAAACAATCATCCTGACTCAAATCGTGAAAGCTCACTACTAGGATCAGTCTAAATGCCTGCAGTCTGCAGAACACGCGATTGTCCGGTACAAGAAGGCCGTCAACTTTGCTGATGAACGGGCTTCGTTGTTGGTTCATGGGAGGAGAAGTTGGTGGAGTGTCTAGCTTTGAACTAGACTTACTTTGAGCATGACTCGAGTGATATCGTAGTGAAGTTTAAATGTGAGTGGTTGGAGGAGAGGCTCGAAGATCTAATGGCGGATATAGCTTTCAAGAGAGACTTGATCGAGAATCTAAAATTCGCCATTGAACATCATGAGGTTAACGCAGTCAGGCAAAAGGAGAAATATACTCGCCTGTTCTTTAAGCTTACGGATCTTAAATCCCAGACCGCTCAGTGTAGATAAAGCATTAACTTTATGGAGAGTTAGTTGAGGTCTTTTGTGATACTTATTAGGGCTCAATTTGATTTTATTTTTCCTCCCCAATGATTTGTTGTAAGGCTTGTTGATGTATGGAATGAGAGAAAAGTTTCGCATGCTTATGCTTTAATCTTCTGCCATATCTTCTTTTCTTTACAAAATCAAAGTTAACCGTGCTGGGGAAAATATGACCATCCATCTCAGCTAAGATCAGAGCACCTTCCGGGAGCTTCTGGAAGAGGGACTATTGGCAGCAACCTTCGTAGGACGAGGTCATTCGCCTCTGCTGGATCGAATCCGCCTCTCTCAATGTGCTTCCAAAAAAATACATAGTGAACGTATCTCTACTTCAACTGGTAGGATTGTCTCCATTTTATCTTATCTTGATAGACGGTGGCCGGAGATGATGACATACAGTCTAACAGACAAAGGCGAGACCCATCACTCCCCTCTTATGATGATACTGAGGACACGGAAAAAGGATTCGGCAGCGGCCCCCACTGGTCATAGTGAGACTCGTGACCAGTTGTGTAAATCATTACGACTACGACTAGTGTGCCAAATGAGCGGGCCAAGCCACCTGTTGTGTGCCCCACTTCACTCATGCTTTGTCTCTTTCGACGTCCGCTTGTTTGTATCGGCAGAAATACCGATGGGCCATGCTTAATAATAAAGCACCAGTCTTCCAGAGCCCTCTATGTTGATCGTAGTCTGATCTAGATAAATTTACTGCCTCATCAAAGTACGTAGCCCATACGTGCTCACCAGTTGACGCAATTCTGTCTCAGGGAGGATGGATTTCTTCGCTTGCCCCCAGGGTTATCGGCTAGGACATCGGCAATTACCCATCCTTCGCATTCTTCAAGATTATTCCTGGTGAATTGTTGAACCCAATTTTGCTCCTGCTTGGAGTACCTATGATTCCCTACAAAAGTAGAGGAAATAGTGAGTATATGATCCAAGAGAGGTCGGTCCATGACTTACCTAATTGGTTCAACATTAATTTTCCATTATTGTAGAGAAATCAAACAAAATTTTCTTTATAAGACATGGGTGAATTTTTCAAAAAGAATTTTCTTGCAAATTTTTATAACTTGAAAAAAAGGTGATAAAATCTTTTGATGTTTATCACATTTTCCAAAGGAATTTCCTCTTTTATCACACTGAACTTTCAAGGGTAAATTTGTCAAGAAAGTCTTGTATCCATTGAAACATTAAGGAAATATGTAACAAAATCTTTTATTGGTTAACAAAATTCCCCAAACGGATTTTCCGCATTCATTTCTTTTAGAAATGGGACACCAATTTGATTTTTATTTTCTTTGAAAAAATGACCACAATGTTAAGTTCAAAATTTGACCGACACCTAACATAGATCGATCGAAAATAAATACAAGATAAAGTTAGAGAGCTTACTTCACCTTGAAAAGAAATGCAAATCACATAGACATGCACGTGAATCGTGAGTTTAAATCTTAGCCTATTTACCCTGAAGGCTCACAATTGAAGCGAAAGACTTACGGCAAGGCGATAATCTCGCGCACATAATCAAGATTAGCCGTGATCCCACGACGTAACCAGAATTAGCCGGGCCTTTCCACTTCGGCTGTTCAAGTTAAAAATTATAACCTCCGCTTCGGTAATCTTACCTAGCATGAGGCCTAACTTTTAAAACTCATTTTTGGAAGGAGGTTCAAGATTGCATCTGGACTAACTTTCAACGTGATATCACGCCGAACACTAAAACCAAATCACAATACCATCCTAAAACTAGTGGCCCAAGTCCGGCCACGGGACATGCGTAACGTAATGCTAAAATAATTAATCATGCACGACAATTAAATGCAAACACCACTTCAATATCTCAAAAATTAAATCACAATTCCACACACCAAGCTTACAAAACAAAGGGTTAGCCAAAGACTGCACCCCTTATAACTCCCATCTGTAAAATCATTTAACAACTAAAGGCTAGAATCCAACCAATTGTCAAAACAAACGAATTTTCATGAAATTTTTCTGGCCTGAGTCCTCTAGATTCTTAAATTTTCAAAAAATTAAGAACAAATCCCCAGTGAAGTCACCAAACTGTCGCGACCCGAAAATTATTTCAATCAAGTGAACGGATTATCAAGTTAATTGACTAACCTAATTCGGACCCTCCCAAGTCTTACCAAATCGCAACTTAGGTTCTTTTCGTGCAAATATTTTTGACTTGGAGTCTTCACTAATCGTTCTTGGTAGGCCGATTAGAAACCTAAGTAAATTAGCGGGAGAACTAAATTACTTCTACGAACTAGAGATTCAGAGTCCGAGGACTTGATTACGCTAGATTACTCTAACACTCTTGCGGTACTGTTTTATTTCATGAAAAATTATTTGAGATGATTTGAAAAGGTTGGGTTAAACTAACCAGAAGGGCAAAATGGTCATTTTTCAATACTCAAGAAGTGGAATCATCAAAAATAGGATTGGCTAGTCGAAATGGTCCATTTCCTAGTTTTTGTAATTTTTCTGAATTTTCTATAATTTTTCAAGATAATTTGCCCATAAGGGGCAAAATCATCATTTCGAAAAGATCGGGATGGGAAATCATCAAAAATAGGATTGGCCAGTCGAAATGGCCCATTTTCTAGTTTTTGGGATTTTTCTGAGACTTTTCCTAGACGATTTGCCCATAAGGGGTAAAATCATTGTTTCACGAATAAATGGGAATCAAAGTTACAAAATATAGGTCTGGTCGATCAAAATTGACCATTTCTCATTTTCTACAATTTTTATAGAATTTTTTGGAATTTTCCGAGATAATTTGTCCATAAGGGGCAAAATCGTCATTGTGAGAAATTGGAAGGGCAAAACTGCCAAAAATAGGGTTGGCTAGTTAAGATAGCCTATTTTCTAATTTTCGAGATTTTTAAGAAAATTTTTGGAATTTTTTTAAGAATTATTTATTTATTTATTATTTTATTATATATATTTTAACGTTTTCACCTTCTTGAACTCAATGCATGAATGGTAATGAATGCATGAGTGAACAAAAATGAATAATAACATGAATAGTTAAAGGAATGCAATGAAAGGCATGCGGAAATTAAGATTAAATTTCCCTATATACGAAATTTAACTAATCAATTAAAATATGCAAAATGATGTTAATGCTACTATAATGTAACATGCAAAAAAAAAAGTGCTCTAATTACGTGAATGACGTGGCATAATGACAGGGCAAATATGACATGACAAAATAATGTGACCAACTATATGAGCTAGCAAAAATGACATGTAAATATGATGACATGACAAAATGGTATGCAAATAACATGATATGTGATCAATGACGTAGCAAAAATGATGACATGATAAGATAAATGCAACAATTATGTGACATATCAAAGTATGCATTTTAACCTATATGAAGTGCAACGTGAATGATTTTTTTTTTTCAACAGTGAAACAGAGGATTTAATTGATCTCAAATCTCCTACGCACAGCAAGCATCATCAAAGCAAGCCCAAAAGTTTCATCTTCCTAATTAAACATCTTTGGAGAAATGTTTGTGAGCTCCAACTAGAGAGCTTCACCCACTGGATGGAACCTTGAAAGAAGCGATACACATAATACGATGCCAAAACAATATGAACCTGAGCAATGTCTGAGCACATGTAAATGGATTTGGCATTTCAATCTAAAAGATAGAAAAGAAAGGGTTAAAGAGGCACCTCACTGGATCTCTGCTCAACATTTTCAAGCCTAGTTGCATCTCCACTTAACAGATCGCACTACCTTAGAACCAAGGATCTGTTACCATCCCTATTTTATTCGATGCTGTGACATAGAATCGGCAAGTTCGCATATTTCGCATCGAAGCCAGAAACCAGATTATATGCCTCCAAAAGCTTCAAAAAACCCAAGACCTCCAAAGGATCCTCCGGCGATGGCGAAACTTTCGGCTTCCCTTTCCATTCAACGACCAATGTCATTGTAGCTTCCCTTTGCCACCATCAAATCTGCTACAACCGTCACCTCTAGTCTTGCCTCATCCATCGAGTGTGGATATCTACCTAGTTCAGTCCCACCAAGCTCTAACGCCTTGTTAAAACTATTGCTATCTGTAAAGTCAATGTAAGCAATAGGGGTGAGCATGGTTCTAGGGTAGAACCGAGAACCGGAGAACCGAACCGATGGTTCCGGTTCAGTTCTAGGTTCTAGTATTGTCGGTTTCGGTTCCCGGTTCCGTATTTTAAAGAACCGCCGGTTCCGGTTCTCGAACCCGGAATCGGTTTTTTAAGAAAACCCTAAACTTTCAATAACCCAATCCAGCCCCTCTTCCCTTCGGTTTTGCTTCCGCGCCCAGCCCCTCTTCCCTTCTGTTCCGCTTCAGTGCTTTGCGCGCAGCCTCTCTTCCTTCAGACTCAATTCAACTCTTCACCGCTTGCACCACCATCACCCCTCCGCCTGAGCTCATCCAGTCGCCGCCTTAGCCCCGTCGGCGTCGCATCTCTGTCACCGTCGCGCTCCACCTTCGCCTCGTCCCACAGCTCTCCCGAGCTCCGCCCGTTGCCTTCAACCTCGACCCCAGATCTAGCCGGCACCGTCGCACCACCCAGCCGTCCGAGACCTCTCTCTCTTTGCTCGAGGTCGACATAAACCTCCCTGCGCTTCTTCGGTTCTTCTGATTTCTGGGTTTTGCCCCCTTCATCGGTTCTTCGAAGGAATCGATTTCTGGCTTCGATTTCTAATTTCTGCCCCAATTTCTAGGTAAAGTTCAGCAACGCATTCCCTTAGTTTGAGATTTGCATAGGATGGATGATGGTTGGGTGCAGCAAGTGTTTGGTTGGTGGTTGGGTCGTGGATATGGGATGATTTGGCCTTCAAGATGTTTTCTGTTAGCTGAACAATATATATGAAATTAACAGGTTCTCGGGTACCCTGGAACCAGACCCTGGAACCTGTGACAGGGTAGGTTTCAGGTTCTAGGTTACGCAGGGTAGGTTCTAGGTTCCGAAAAATGAGGAACCTGTACTAGCGGGTAGGTTCCAGGTTCCGGGTGGTTCCACCTGGAACCTGGAACCTACCCGCTAGTACAGGTTCCTCATTTTTCGGAACCTAGAACCTACCCTGCGTAACCTAGAACCTGAAACCTACCCTGTCACAGGTTCCAGGGTCTGGTTCCAGGGTACCCGAGAACCTGTTAATTTCATATATATTGTTCAGCTAACAGAAACATCTTGAAGGCCAAATCATCCCATATCCACGACCCAACCACCAACCAAACACTTGCTGCACCCAACCATCATCCATCCTATGCAAATCTCAAACTAAGGGAATGCGTTGCTGAACTTTACCTAGAAATTGGGGCAGAAATTAGAAATCGAAGCCAGAAATCGATTCCTTCGAAGAACCGATGAAGGGGGCAAAACCCAGAAATCAGAAGAACCGAAGAAGCGCAGGGAGGTTTATGTCGACCTCGAGCAAAGAGAGAGAGGTCTCGGACGGCTGGGTGGTGCGACGGTGCCGGCTAGATCTGGGGTCGAGGTTGAAGGCAACGGGCGGAGCTCGGGAGAGCTGTGGGACGAGGCGAAGGTGGAGCGCGACGGTGACAGAGATGCGACGCCGACGGGGCTAAGGCGGCGACTGGATGAGCTCAGGCGGAGGGGTGATGGTGGTGCAAGCGGTGAAGAGTTGAATTGAGTCTGAAGGGAAGAGAGGCTGCGCGCAAAGCACTGAAGCGGAACAGAAGGGAAGAGGGGCTGGGCGCGGAAGCAAAACGAAGGGAAGAGGGGCTGGATTGGGTTATTGAAAGTTTAGGGTTTTCTTTAAAAAACCGATTCCGGGTTCGAGAACCGGAACCGGCGGTTCTTTAAAATACGGAACCGGGAACCGAAACCGACAATACTAGAACCTAGAACTGAACCGGAACCATCGGTTCGGTTCTCCGGTTCTCGGTTCTACCCTAGAACCATGCTCACCCCTATTGCTTACATTGACTTTACAGATAGCAATAGTTTTAACAAGGCGTTAGAGCTTGGTGGGACTGAACTAGGTAGATATCCACACTCGATGGATGAGGCAAGACCTAGAGGTGACGGTTGTAGCAGATTTGATGGTGGCAAAGGGAAGCTACAATGACATTGGTCGTTGAATGGAAAGGGAAGCCGAAAGTTTCGCCATCGCCGGAGGATCCTTTGGAGGTCTTGGGTTTTTTGAAGCTTTTGGAGGCATATAATCTGGTTTCTGGCTTCGATGCGAAATATGCGAACTTGCCGATTCTATGTCACAGCATCGAATAAAATAGGGATGGTAACAGATCCTTGGTTCTAAGGTAGTGCGATCTGTTAAGTGGAGATGCAACTAGGCTTGAAAATGTTGAGCAGAGATCCAGTGAGGTGCCTCTTTAACCCTTTCTTTTCTATCTTTTAGATTGAAATGCCAAATCCATTTACATGTGCTCAGACATTGCTCAGGTTCATATTGTTTTGGCATCGTATTATGTGTATCGCTTCTTTCAAGGTTCCATCCAGTGGGTGAAGCTCTCTAGTTGGAGCTCACAAACATTTCTCCAAAGATGTTTAATTAGGAAGATGAAACTTTTGGGCTTGCTTTGATGATGCTTGCTGTGCGTAGGAGATTTGAGATCAATTAAATCCTCTGTTTCACTGTTGAAAAAAAAAATCATTCACGTTGCACTTCATATAGGTTAAAATGCATACTTTGATATGTCACATAATTTGTTGCATTTATCTTATCATGTCATCATTTTTGCTACGTCATTGATCACATATCATGTTATTTGCATACCATTTTGTCATGTCATCATATTTACATGTCATTTTTGCTAGCTCATATAGTTGGTCACATTATTTTGTCATGTCATATTTGCCCTGTCATTATGCCACGTCATTCACGTAATTAGAGCACTTTTTTTTTTGCATGTTACATTATAGTAGCATTAACATCATTTTGCATATTTTAATTGATTAGTTAAATTTCGTATATAGGGAATTTAATCTTAATTTCCGCATGCCTTTCATTGCATTCCTTTAACTATTCATGTTATTATTCATTTTTGTTCACTCATGCATTCATTACCATTCATGCATTGAGTTCAAGAAGGTGAAAACGTTAAAATATATATAATAAAATAATAAATAAATAAATAATTCTTAAAAAAATTCCAAAAATTTCTTTAAAAATCTCGAAAATTAGAAAATAGGCTATCTTAACTAGCCAACCCTATTTTTGGCAGTTTTGCCCTTCCAATTTCTCACAATGACGATTTTGCCCCTTATGGACAAATTATCTCGGAAAATTCCAAAAAATTCTATAAAAATTGTAGAAAATGAGAAATGGTCAATTTTGATCGACCAGACCTATATTTTGTAACTTTGATTCCCATTTATTCGTGAAACAATGATTTTACCCCTTATGGGCAAATCGTCTAGGAAAAGTCTCAGAAAAATCCCAAAAACTAGAAAATGGGCCATTTCGACTGGCCAATCCTATTTTTGATGATTTCCCATCCCGATCTTTTCGAAATGATGATTTTGCCCCTTATGGGCAAATTATCTTGAAAAATTATAGAAAATTCAGAAAAATTACAAAAACTAGGAAATGGACCATTTCGACTAGCCAATCCTATTTTTGATGATTCCACTTCTTGAGTATTGAAAAATGACCATTTTGCCCTTCTGGTTAGTTTAACCCAACCTTTTCAAATCATCTCAAATAATTTTTCATGAAATAAAACAGTACCGCAAGAGTGTTAGAGTAATCTAGCGTAATCAAGTCCTCGGACTCTGAATCTCTAGTTCGTAGAAGTAATTTAGTTCTCCCGCTAATTTACTTAGGTTTCTAATCGGCCTACCAAGACGATTAGTGAAGACTCCAAGTCAAAAATATTTGCACGAAAAGAACCTAAGTTGCGATTTGGTAAGACTTGGGAGGGTCCGAATTAGGTTAGTCAATTAACTTGATAATCCGTTCACTTGATTGAAATAATTTTCGGGTCGCGACAGTTTGGTGACTTCACTGGGGATTTGTTCTTAATTTTTTGAAAATTTAAGAATCTAGAGGACTCAGGCCAGAAAAATTTCATGAAAATTCGTTTGTTTTGACAATTGGTTGGATTCTAGCCTTTAGTTGTTAAATGATTTTACAGATGGGAGTTATAAGGGGTGCAGTCTTTGGCTAACCCTTTGTTTTGTAAGCTTGGTGTGTGGAATTGTGATTTAATTTTTGAGATATTGAAGTGGTGTTTGCATTTAATTGTCGTGCATGATTAATTATTTTAGCATTACGTTACGCATGTCCCGTGGCCGGACTTGGGCCACTAGTTTTAGGATGGTATTGTGATTTGGTTTTAGTGTTCGGCGTGATATCACGTTGAAAGTTAGTCCAGATGCAATCTTGAACCTCCTTCCAAAAATGAGTTTTAAAAGTTAGGCCTCATGCTAGGTAAGATTACCGAAGCGGAGGTTATAATTTTTAACTTGAACAGCCGAAGTGGAAAGGCCCGGCTAATTCTGGTTACGTCGTGGGATCACGGCTAATCTTGATTATGTGCGCGAGATTATCGCCTTGCCGTAAGTCTTTCGCTTCAATTTGTGAGCCTTCAGGGTAAATAGGCTAAGATTTAAACTCACGATTCACGTGCATGTCTATGTGATTTGCATTTCTTTTCAAGGTGAAGTAAGCTCTCTAACTTTATCTTGTATTTATTTTCGATCGATCTATGTTAGGTGTCGGTCAAATTTTGAACTTAACATTGTGGTCATTTTTTCAAAGAAAATAAAAATCAAATTGGTGTCCCATTTCTAAAAGAAATGAATGCGGAAAATCCGTTTGGGGAATTTTGTTAACCAATAAAAGATTTTGTTACATATTTCCTTAATGTTTCAATGGATACAAGACTTTCTTGACAAATTTACCCTTGAAAGTTCAGTGTGATAAAAGAGGAAATTCCTTTGGAAAATGTGATAAACATCAAAAGATTTTATCACCTTTTTTCAAGTTATAAAAATTTGCAAGAAAATTCTTTTGAAAAATTCACCCATGTCTTATAAAGAAAATTTTTGTTTGATTTCTCTACAATAATGGAAAATTAATGTTGAACCAATTAGGTAAGTCATGGACCGACCTCTCTTGGATCATATACTCACTATTTCCTCTACTTTTGTAGGGAATCATAGGTACTCCAAGCAGGAGCAAAATTGGGTTCAACAATTCACCAGGAATAATCTTGAAGAATGCGAAGGATGGGTAATTGCCGATGTCCTAGCCGATAACCCTGGGGGCAAGCGAAGAAATCCATCCTCCCTGAGACAGAATTGCGTCAACTGGTGAGCACGTATGGGCTACGTACTTTGATGAGGCAGTAAATTTATCTAGATCAGACTACGATCAACATAGAGGGCTCTGGAAGACTGGTGCTTTATTATTAAGCATGGCCCATCGGTATTTCTGCCGATACAAACAAGCGGACGTCGAAAGAGACAAAGCATGAGTGAAGTGGGGCACACAACAGGTGGCTTGGCCCGCTCATTTGGCACACTAGTCGTAGTCGTAATGATTTACACAACTGGTCACGAGTCTCACTATGACCAGTGGGGGCCGCTGCCGAATCCTTTTTCCGTGTCCTCAGTATCATCATAAGAGGGGAGTGATGGGGTCTCGCCTTTGTCTGTTAGACTGTATGTCATCATCTCCGGCCACCGTCTATCAAGATAAGATAAAATGGAGACAATCCTACCAGTTGAAGTAGAGATACGTTCACTATGTATTTTTTTGGAAGCACAATTGAGAGAGGCGGATTCGATCCAGCAGAGGCGAATGACCTCGTCCTACGAAGGTTGCTGCCAATAGTCCCTCTTCCAGAAGCTCCCGGAAGGTGCTCTGATCTTAGCTGAGATGGATGGTCATATTTTCCCCAGCACGGTTAACTTTGATTTTGTAAAGAAAAGAAGATATGGCAGAAGATTAAAGCATAAGCATGCGAAACTTTTCTCTCATTCCATACATCAACAAGCCTTACAACAAATCATTGGGGAGGAAAAATAAAATCAAATTGAGCCCTAATAAGTATCACAAAAGACCTCAACTAACTCTCCATAAAGTTAATGCTTTATCTACACTGAGCGGTCTGGGATTTAAGATCCGTAAGCTTAAGAACAGGCGAGTATATTTCTCCTTTTGCCTGACTGCGTTAACCTCATGATGTTCAATGGCGAATTTTAGATTCTCGATCAAGTCTCTCTTGAAAGCTATATCCGCCATTAGATCTTCGAGCCTCTCCTCCAACCACTCACATTTAAACTTCACTACGATATCACTCGAGTCATGCTCAAAGTAAGTCTAGTTCAAAGCTAGACACTCCACCAACTTCTCCTTCCCATGAACCAACAACGAAGCCCGTTCATCAGCAAAGTTGACGGCCTTCTTGTACCGGACAATCGCGTGTTCTGCAGACTGCAGGCATTTAGACTGATCCTAGTAGTGAGCTTTCACGATTTGAGTCAGGATGATTGTTTCGTAGGTATTTCGGCAAGCCTCTAGAAAGTTGATGAACAGAGTTGGGAATCGCCTATATTCCCTCTCCAAGTTGGTGCCTTCGATCGAAGAGGCATTTATCTCCCTGAACAGACCGAAGATCTCGACTTCAACGCTCGAATCATGTGCTATATAAAAATAGTCTCGGCCAAGAAGGTGATAAAGTCTCTCCCATTTAAACATAACTTCAGCCGGAAAGATGTGCGTAGGAAGATTAGCCATTATCGTTAAAATGATAAAGGAGAGAATCAAAGCAGACGAATGCAATAAAAAGGTGATAATCCGCTTCGAGTTAAATATTATTTCATAGTGCCAGTCTCTGTTGGTCAAATTTCCCTATCTGCCTTCTCCTCCGGTATCACCCCCATTGGCTCGAATCCCATGTTAGTCTATAATTTCGAGCCAAACAAATTCGAAATCTTTGCAAAAAAATTTGAGGTAATACCACCACTTTGAAAAAGAAGAAGAAAAGAACGACCTAAGTAGGAGACAAGAAAAATTTTAGCAAAAAAGAAGATAGAATTTGTCTTCATTTGTAGACAGAGTGAAAACTCACCTACAAAATCGACGCTTGAGATAGGCGAAAGAAATAGTAATAGAGGTCCTACTGCTATGAAAAGATAAAAGAAGACAAATCGAGCAGGAGATATGGGTGAAATAGGTTGAGAAAGACAGAAATCTTGGGGGAAGCGATACAATTTCTGAATCCACGCCTAAATTTTAAAAGAGACGTTCTCCTAGCAATCTTGATCTGTGCTCAGAGAAAAAATTTTAAAGCATACATAGTCGCTCAGAAAAGTAAAAAGAGAGGAAGGATAGAAACCTGAGGGACCAGTAAATAGTAGTTCAAGAAATGTTCAAACCCAATACGTTGAGAGCTATCGTCACTTGCTGAAAATGGGAGATGAGAGTTCGAGACCAT
>JAGVVM010008437.1:0-21813 GCA_019149425.1 Psidium friedrichsthalianum
GTCGCATGATTGATGGCCACGACGATGGCGAGGATACGGATCAGATCCAGAGTAGGAGGGACGCCCTTGGGCAGACTACGACCCTGAGGAGGAGCCGTTGGAGTGACGTCATCCGACTCACATAAGGTCGTCAGAGCATAGGTCACTTGACCATCATGTGAGTTTTCTTTTTGGGGTCTGTACCTAACGCTGTTTATATATATATGATATGGTGTTTTTGGTATGTGGTATTACTTCTTTCGTGTATTACTACTCCCATTTTCGTGTGTATGTGTGTATGGTAGAAGGCACGCTTCGCAGGTCCAGGTTTTTATCATTTCGTTGGCGTCGTCTGGCCGCGACGAGTGTCTGGATCGTTGCTGATCCGTAGGCCAGCGCACGCAGAGGTGTTTGTTATGACATGCGGGATGTCCGCGGGCCGACTGGGGGTTCGGGGTCGTGACAAGTACTGTTGGTGCCGAACCCTTGAGCTATGTACTATCTTTGGCGGGAAGTGCCCCGGGTGGAGTTTGACTAGGAACCCTAGACTATTGGGTAGGGCCAAACCTACTAGTATACTCTATCCTACGCTAGGATTAGTGGTGAGCATACTGAGCTCCTCGACTCAGCGGCGGTAGTTGCTAAGTTTTCAGATCTCAGACCCTTTTGTGGCTGCACCCCCTGTGCTTTTTGGACTGCCCGTTTGCGATAGAGACGGAGTCACCCAGCACATGGACGAGAACGCTACCCTCTAGCACGGGCGACTAACCCATATGGTGGATCAGGGTAGACTCTTTTTGTTCCCTATAGATTTGAAGCCTTGGATGAGAAGGACGAGTTTGGTTTTGAGGGTCCCCTACGAGATGTCCCGATACCCAGGAGGATGACCCCGTACTCTTACAAACTGCTGCATATGGTGGTGAGGTAGTTGATTCCAGACCCAGAATGGTAGAGCTGCCGTCCCCAGGGTTGCATGGAGATTGATGGACACAGAGGGCGATGCCATGATGCCGAGTCGAGGAGGAGTATTACCCATGAGCGACTACGACCCGAGAGGAGACGTAGGAGTGACCCTCACCTGATGCCGAGTCTAGGTTGTGAGCGTAGGACTCTTGGGCAGTGGGTGTACTTTTCTTTTTAGAGTCTGTGCCTAACGCTTTATGAATTAACTATATATATATAATATATGCTGATGTTTATATCCTATCTATCTCCTTTATTAGTACCCCCTTTATCGTATGTTATGCTTGTATGGGATTTGGAGAATAGCTTCCGCAGTTATTTAAATTAAAAAATTAATTAAAAGTAGGTTGACGACCGACGCCTCGTCTGGCGCGATGGGTTCTCCTGGGCCGTCGCGTGTCAGTGAACCAAATCGAAAGCGCGTGATGCGAAGACGATATGAGGCAGTGGGATGTCGCGAGCCTGTAGGGTTCGGGGCGGACATCAGCTGTGCTCTGGAGCTGGTAGGTCGCCAGTGGAGAACCTTTTTCCCTTCCTCATCATTGCATTGCCCAGCACAGTGAATGCTTTAGACAATGATTAATCCATAAGTGCAAACTGCTCGGGTCCTCCACTCCTCAACCTTGACGGTTGCAGCTTAAGAATTGCTCACTATGTATGGGTTCTGGCGTCCTCCATTACCTTGCCTTGCCTCCATTGGCTCCATTGGTAGCGGCCAAAGCGGCCTCAACTGCTTGGGCTACAGCGGCAGCTTTTTCTACAGCCTGCCTACCCATCAGATTGCTAACCTCAGTCACACTCTCATAATCTCTTCAACCCTAGGGTCTCTTTCAGGTGCAGGAGCCCTTGAGCTTGACGCAGCTACACTTGGTCTTCTGCCCCTATTGCTCATCCTTTCTATTACTCTTGCACCTAACCAAACGAAATTCCCTTCATGAATTTGGAACTCTAAGCTACCAACCAAGCTTTCGCCTTCTATCGCGTCTACTGACATGAATATGCATGTAAAGTTCGCTGCAGCTTTTAATGCAATTGGACTGGGTAGACACCTAGACTCAACCCCGTCAATGTATAACTCAGGCCACTCTGTTCGCTTCCTCAACTAGAAGCTTGTCGGGAGCCACTCCTTGATCGATCTCTGCCCCGGCGACCACTCCCCGCCCTCATTATTTCTCGGAGCGAGCAGTTGTCCTAAATTATCCACCTCCAAAGAGAGCCCATTCCACATGTCCCATACCATGCTTCATTATGGTTTGTAGGCGTCCCGTCAGACCTGTCCCATACCAGGCTGACGGTCACCCAGTCCAATAAAATATGAAGTGTCATGCATGCACTTTTCCATTTCAAATCCTTACTTTTGAATAAATTCTGTTTCCAAATGATTTTGCTTTTAAAAGAGGAAATCCATGCAATGCATGATGGTCTAGCAACGCGCGACAGCCGACTAAGCACACAATCACAATCAACATCTAGCAATCACATCTACCAACCAACAACCAGCATTGAAAGCTACACAATCAGAGTTGAGTTCAAGAACCTTACCTCAGGTCCTGACGCATCTGCAAGTTAGTCCATAAAGCCGTAGGTATAAGGCTACTCTAGACTAACAATTCAACTCTGCAAACACATGCGCCAACCAATTCATGCATCCTACCTTTCCTAACTTTAGGTCTAGGGTCTGTCTACCTAACTACCCCAAATCATCAGCCTTATCACTCCAAATCCTCGAACGGTCTCGTATCGAGCTGACCTTGCTCTGATACCACTCGTGCGGGGATGTCATGCCCCGTACCCCTCGGGCTCGCGACATCCCGCCACTCATACCTTATCACTCTGCTCTTGTCCGCGCCTGGTCCACTATATGCGACAGCCCGGGAAATTTCTTCGTCGCGACCAGACGACGCGTTGGTCAAACCTGAAACCTGCGAAAGCTATTCTCCAATCCCATACATGCATGCATACGATAGTGGGGTAGCAGTAAAAGAGACAGACACGAAGAATGTCAACACAGTATATATATCAAAAGCGTTAGGTACAGATTCCCAAAAAGAGAAATACACACTACAGTCAAAAGCCCTACGCTTAGCTACACATGACCTAGACTCGACACCTGGTGGAATCACTTTAGCGGCTCCTCCTCGGGGTCGTAGTCTGCCCATGGGTCATCCTCCTCCTTTGGCTCGGTGTCCATGGTGTCTCCCTCCTCGTGGCCATCAATCTCCATGCGACCTGGGGACGGCAGCTCCACCATCGGGTCTGGAACAACTACCTCACCACCATAAGCAACAGGTCATAAAAGCCCAGGGTCATCCTCTTCAGGTATAGGGACATCTCGGAGGGGACCCTCAAAGCCAAACTCGCATTCTCTCATCCAGACTTCAAACGTATAGGGAACAAAGAGAGGGCTACCCTGATCCACCCATATGGTGGTCAGTCGCCGCTGCGAGAGGGTAACATTCTCATCCACGTGCTGGGTGACCTCCGTCTCTATCTGTACAGGCAGTCCAAAAAGCATAGGGGTGCGGCCATCACCGGGGTCTGGGATCTGAAAAGATGGCAACCACTGCCAGTGAGTCGAGGACTCAGTAAACTCACCACTAATCCTAGCGTAGGATATAGTATATTAGTGGGTTTGGCCTTAACCAATGGTCTAGGGCTCTCGGTCACCTCACCCGGGGCCATTCTCACGAAGGATAGACAACAGTTCTAGAAGTCAAGGTTCAATCTGTCCGTAGCCATGCAATAAAGAGATATCAGCATCACACACATGAGGTGGAAAATCAACAGCCAGTGCCAATGATCAGAATACAATGTCAGATGCACAATCAGCCACCCTCATGCGATCCCGAAGGATCCGGCCCGCGTCTCAAACGCATCAGGCTCGTGTCCCAACACGCGTGTGGTACGCCTCAAGTTGACACGCTTATCTCTCCACTTTCCCGCGTAAACACGCATCAGGGCCAACCTCCCAGCTTATCTCTCCACTTCCCGCGTAAACACGTATCAGGGCCAACCTCCCAGCTTATCTCTCCACTTTCCCGCGTAAACACGCATCAGGGCCAACCTCCCCTTTTCACTCCCTTAGTGACACATGTCATGCTTGCAGAGATTTTTACCCAAACACGCTTCAAATATAATAGAGCACAACACAGGCATTCTCAAGGAATCAATGGGCACAACAGCATAGCATGATAATCAATCATTTATGCACATCACGTCTGTTAGTATAGACTATACGCAAGCATAAGCCAGTTATGTGGCCTACACGCAAATCCATGTCGTCTGGGTCTAAGTACGGTACCCGTATAATTCATGTTGGATCCCGGATTTTATCGAAGGTCCCCTAATTCCCGCATATGTTACATAAGGTTCCTAATGGTAACCCTATTAATCTCGGGAATCCTTCAATTTAGGTGCCCAGCCTGTTTAGGCCCAATAGTCTATTCCACATCAAACTCTCACTTTCAACTTTCGGCACACCCTTGGCCCAATATTACTTCCTTAGGATGTAATTGAGTCATACTAAATGGATCCTAAGCCCACATTAGGGCCCACAAACTTTACGATCCAATTCCAGCTTGTTAACGCAATTTAAGCCCAATGAAGTGTCTGGCCCTGTGACAGTCTGAAAATTCGACCTAATTATCGGAATTTCTAAATGAATGGATGTTCTTCATTAGTACGCTCTAATCGACGCTCACTCAGGATTAGCTACCTTGGGACGACTAACGAAGGGGAAAGGCTACCTTGGAAATTTTCCTAAACAGCCGCCCGTTGGTTTGAGATTTCAACAAAACCGTAATTTAATGGATTTGACCACAAAATGAATTTTGACATTGGACAATCAAATTGTTAAGGTAGTCACAATGGAGAAATGGATTCAGTTACAGAAACGTCGCCTGAAGGGCAGACAGCCGGTGCACGTCGCGAAGCAAGACGTGAATAGAAAATTACCGAAGTGCCCCCAGTAAATGCTCAGTCCTTAGAATTAGATCAAATAGAATTATATGAGAACGAACGCGATAGAATGAAACCAATTTCAGACCAAAATTCGTTCGCGCTCGGGACCTGATCGGTGCATTTGGCACGCAAATCGAGGCAAGTCAAAATTAATTGTCACATCAATCAACGTTCCATCAATCAAATCAAATGTCAATCGCACAATTTCCAATGAAGATCAATCAAGTCTCATCAAGTACAAGATCACATATAAGACCCCATTACCTACCCCACTCATATTTGTGCATTTTGTCTTTTATTCACTATAATCTCCTCTCTCTCTCTCTCTCCTTACTCATTTCGACCGGCCACTCTTCCCCACTCTCTCCCCACTCTCTCTCGGTTCTAGCTCGTCCGTCCAGAGCCGCTGCGAACGCCGCCCGTCACCGCCTCCCATCGCCGCCGTTCGCCATCATCCTTCAACCCCGTCGTCTAGGTGAGTCCCCATGCCCCTTCTCTTGTTGTTTCCGTGGCCTTAGACGCCCCATGAAGCCCGACCTAGTCTAACTCTCTTCCTCTCTCTCGGCCGGTTTAGTTTACCACCTCAAGCCGCCGCTCGTTCGTCGTCACCCGGCCAACGTCCGTCACCACCACGACTCGATCTCACCGTGGTAAGTCTTCCTAACCCACTCTCATTTGTTTCCACGGCTTGGAGGCCCGTTTAGAAACCCGACCAGCCCTACTTCTCTTCGTCGTTGGTTCGTTGTCTTGGCCCCGGCAAGCTTCAACCACCAAGGTTCGTTCCACCCGACTCCTTGACCTCTCTAACACCTAAAACTATTATATTTAGGTCCGTGAAACCTGTCACGCCCGAACCCCAAGGGCTCGCGACATCCCTCGGCTGATGGAAACATATCTGCGTGCGCCTGGCCTACGATCACGCGACGGCCCAAGATGCCCATCGCGGCCAGACGACGCCTTGGAAAATCACAACCTGCGGAAGCGAGCCTTCTATCCATACACGCATACATATAATAATGGGTAGAACATATGGAAGGAACACACATACAAAACATCATTTCATATATATACACAAACTAGCGTTAGGTACAGACCCCAAAATGAAGCATACACTATGGTCCAAAATCCTACGCTCTGACCACCTAGACTCGACGTTAGATGCGGTCACTCCTGTGGCTCCTCCTCGAGGTCGTAGTCTGCCCAGGGGTCGCCCTCCTCGGGATCTGCATCCATATCCTCGCCCTCCTCGTGGCCGTCGACCTCCATGCGACCTGGGGACGGCAGCTCCACCATCGGGTCAGGGTCCACCACCTCGCCTGTGACAGTCTGAAAATTCGACCCAATTGTCGGGAATTCTAAATGAATGGATATACTTCATTAGTACGCTCTGATCAATATTCACTCAGGATTAGTTACCCTGGGACGACTAACCGAAGGGGAAAGGCTACCTAGGAAGTTTTCCCCAAACAGCCGCCCGTTGGTCTGAAAATTCAACAGAGTCGGTATTTAATGAAATCGACCACAAATGAAATCCGACATTGGACAATCGAACTAGTAAGATAACCACCATGGAGAAATGGATTCAGTTTCAGGAACGTCGCCCAAAGGGCAGACAGCCGGTACACAGTCGAGAAGCAAGACGTGAATGGAAAATTATCGAAATGCCCCCGGTAAATGCTCAATCCTTAGAATTAGATCAAATGGGATTATTTGAGAGCGAATACGATAGAACGAAGCCAAACCCAGCCTAAAGTTCGTTCGCGCTCGGGACCCGATCGGTGCATTTGGCACGCAAATCGAGGCAAGTCAAATCAAATGTCCCATCAATCAAGTGTCACATCAATCAATCATGCACATTCCCAAGGCAATCCCATCAAGTCAACTCAAGAGTACATCAAGTACTACAACTCACATCCAAAATCCCATACCTACTGTGACAGTCTGAAAATTCGATCCAGTGATCAGGATTTCGGAATGAATGGGTATATTTCATGAATGCGCTCGATTGATCCTCACTCAAAGTTGGCCACTTTGAGATGACTAACCAAAAGGGAATGGCTACCTGGGAAGTTTTCCCAAACAGCCGCCCGTTGGTCTGAGATTTCAACGGAGTCGGTGTTTAATGAGTTTGCCCACGAAATGAAATCCGACAGTGGACAATCGAATTAGTAAGATGAACACAATTAAGAAATGAATACAGTTCCAGTAATGTCGCCAGAAGGGCAGACAGCGGTGCACGTCGCGAAGCAAGACGTGATTGGAAAATTACCGAAATGCCCCCGGTAAATGCTCAGTCCTTAGAATTAGATAAATTAAGATTTTTGAGAGTGGATACGTTAGATCGAAATCAATTCCTGTCGAAATTCGTTCGCGCTCGGGGACCCGATCGGTGCATTTGGCACGCAAATTGAGGCAAGTCAAATCAGTTGTCAAATCAATCAAATGTCTTGTCAATCACATCAATCATTCATGGTCAATTCCCCATGCAATCAAGTCAAGGTACAAGTGTCACATGTCAAAGTACAAATCAAGACTACTATTCACTCAACTACTCCCATGATAACATTCAATTTCCAAGGCAATCTTTTAATCAAGTCAATGTCACATGTCAAGGGTACAAGTCTAATCCTAAACACTATTACCCATTACCTAATCCCACCTACCCATATTTGAAACTTTGGGCTATTTATACTTGGAATAAAACCTCACTCTCTCCTCTCTCCTCTCTCATTTTCCCCCCTTCGGCCACCCCTCAATCTCCTCTCCTCCTTGCTCCCGACGCCATCATCTCTCTCATCTCTCCCTCTCGGATCGTTGCCGGCCACCGCCCAACGTCGTCGTCGTCCGGCCGCCGTCGGCTCCACCTCGCCATCCCGTCGTCTTGGTGAGTCCCCTAGCTTCTTACTCCCTCTTTTCGTGACCTTGGTGGAACCCCCGAACCGACCTCACTCTCACTCTCTTCCTCTCCCGCGTTCGTGTGAAGCCGCTCAAGCCGTCGCCTTCGTCGTGTATTCCGCCGTCGTTCACCACCCCCGCACGGCCGTCCTTGTCTTGGTAAGTCTCCCAAGCTTCCTCCCCTTCGTTCCCGTGGCTTGGTTGTCTCATTTGAACCCCGACACCACCCGGATTCCCCTTGTAGGCCGAGAACTCACCTTGGCCGCCCGGTGTCTCTCCGGCTTTCATCGTCGTCCCGAGCCGATTTAGGTAAGCTTCACCCCTAATCTTAGTCTAGGCTTGATGTATGCTTGCTAGGTTGTGGTGATTAGGGTTGTGGTGGATGGATTAAGGTTGTGAATGCATGGATTAAACTAATTTACTTAATACTAATTGTGGGAATTTGAACTTGGGCCGAACGTGTGGGCTGTTCAATAGAGGTTTGGGCTTCAAATTGTGATTATGGGCTGCAAATAGATGATTTAGGCGTGTAAGAGGTGGGCCTAGGAGTACTAATGGGCTTGGGGGCTCGATTTAAGCAAATTGAACCTAAAATAAGCTAATGGGCTTATGATGTGCTAGTGGGCTATGCATGGACGAAAATAAACCAAGTAAATGGGCCATAAACCACTTCATATGGGCTGCAAAGATTGGTTGTTGTGTGTGGATTAGCGGGCCGAAACTTGTAGTTGGGCCTAGGGGTTTAATTCCAAGCCATTCGGGCCATAAACTAACTAATTGAGCTTAAATTGTGATGGTGGGCCTCATGGACGAAAATCACAATTGAATGGGCTTAAATTATGATATTGGATATAAAATATAAGGCCCAATAACGTACATGGGCTTAGGACAACAAAGTGGGCCTGAAATAGTCAAATTGGGCTTAATAGGCTAACTTTAAAAAATGGGCTTTGGGCCTTGCACGAATTTAACATATTAATGGGCCTAATTTATATACCTTAATTAAGAAATAAATTATGGACCTTGGGCCGTGAAATAAACTTAAGACCCAATTAAACCTAAAACCAATTAATGGGCCTGACCTAAGCCAAGCCGAATTGAATAGAACCCAAGGGTACAATATAATACTAACCCTTTAATTGTGGATTGCTAATTCCCTGGGAACTGACATGGGCTACGGGGATTATCTGGATCGTATTCTAATTTCGTGGGTTTCCGAGATAACTTTGTTTTCGACTGGATTTACTTGGGGAACTGATGGTAGAGCACTAGGTCTGATGTGATGCCTGATCTGATAAACGTAGTAAGTCACTCGTACGATTCTGGTTATGCCTTGTTCCCCGTACTTATGTACCATTACATGCATGCTCTGTGACTGAGTTGCTGTTTGCATATCATTTGGGTCCCGCATACATTGAGAGCATGGCATGAGTCACCAGAGATGTGACATGAGAAGGAGCCCCAGAGGCGTTGTTACGTGGGGAAATGGAGGGAAAAGGGAGTAGCCAACGTAAGGCGTCAGAGACGCAGTTGTGGCATTTGCCGAGTGGCACAGTGGGATGCGCCCTGATGGGAATTGGAGGGATAAGTTTGGCCAACGTAAGGCGTCAGAGACGCAGTTATGGCATTTGCCGAGTGGCACTGTTGGATGGGCCCTGGTATGGGAATTGGAGTGATAGACGGGCATGATCCATTGGGATCCGTTATGGTCGGTTGAGGCCTACATCAGTTTGCATATGGCATTATGTTGATTGTCTGTTATTGCCCGTCTGTGTTATATGATCTGTATTGTTATGCCTTGCACGTTTGCTTATGCGGTGGGGGTCTGATACCGAGGGTAACTGAGAGTGTCTGAACCTTGGACCACAACCCTAGTTTACTGGATAGGACCGACCCCACTAGTATACTCTATCTACGCTAGGATTAGTGGTGAGCTTGCTGAGTCCTCGACTCACTGGCGGTGGTTGCCAAATTTTCAGATCCCAGATCACCGTGATGGATGCACCCGACACCTTTTGGACTCTCAGTGAAGGTAGAGATCGAGATTGGTCACTACATGGAGGAGGACCCAGAGAGGCTTCCCTGGCAGGCTGATTGGAGCGAGATCGATGAGAACTAGCTGGTAGACCCTAGGTTGAGTAGTCTGGCTGAGTAAAGACTTTTGAGTTGTATTTTGACACCCTCATCGGGTGATCTGTATCTAACGCCCTGATCATATGTATACATATGTGTGTTGTGTTTTGGCTGCTATTGTCGACCGCTGTCCTTGTACCCTTCTACCTCGTTATTGTATGCATGTATGTATAGGTTTGGAGAATAGCTTCCGCAGGTGCAAGTTTTGACCGACCGATGCCTTGTCTGGTCGCGATGGGTATCTTGGGCCGTCGCATGTCGTGAACCAGGCGAGCGCGTAAGCGATAAACGATATGAGCGAGGGATGTCGCGGGTCCGTAGGGTTCGGGGCGTGACATCTCCGCTCGAGTGTATCAGAGCAAGGTCAGCTCGATACGTGACCGTTCGAGGATTTGGAGTGATAAGGTTGATGATTTTGGGGTAGTTAGCTAGAAAGACCCTAGACGTAGGGATTAGGAAGGTTGTGAAAGTCTGAAAACTCGACCCATTTATCGGAATTTCTAAAGGAATGGAAATACTTCGTTAATACACTCTGGTCGACGCTCACTCAGGATTAGCTACCCTGGGATGACCAACCGAAGGGGAAAGGCTATCTGGAAATTTTCCCAATCAGCCGCCCGTTGGCCTGAGACCGAGACAGAGCTGGTATTTAATGAAATTGACCACGAAATGAAATCCGACTTTGGACAATCGAATCAGTAAGATAAACACAATGAAGAAATGAAATCAGTTTCAGAAATGTCGTCTGAAGGTCAGACAGCCGGTGCATGTCGAGAAGCAAGACGTGAATGGAAAATTACCGAAATGCCCCCGGTAAATGCTCAGTCCAATTAGGATTTTTAGGAATGAATTCGGTAAATCGAAACAAATTCCAGTCTGAAATCCGTTCGCGCTCGGGACCCGATCAGTGCATTTGGCACGCAAATCGAGGCAAGTCAAATCAGTTTTCACATCAATCGGATGTCACATCAATCAATCAAGTGTCATGTCAATCAAATCAATCACATCATCAATCAATCAAGGTTCAATCCCAAGACAATCAATCACTCACATCCATGTCATAAACCTAACCCACTAATACCTAATTCCCTTATTTTATTTGGTTATAATCTCTTACTCTCTCTCCTCCCCTTTTCATTCGGCCATCTCCCATCTCTCTCTCCCGAAACTCGTCTCCCCTCGTGAGCTCTCCTCCCTTGCTCGCCGGCCGCCCGACGCCGTGTCCGCCCGCCACCGCCCGACGTCGCCACCGTCCAGCCTCCGCGGCATCTAGGTGAGGCTCCCTTGTCCTTTCTTCTTCTATTTTCGTGGCCGTGGGAGCCCCTTGGAGCCGAACCAATCTCACCGTCGCTCTCTCTCTCTCTCGGCTAGTGTTTGCCGCCGTCCAACGCCGTCGCTTTCTCCACCATCTTTCGGCCACCGTCAGCCACCGTCCGCTACCACCGGCCATTATCCTCGGTTTGTGAGTCCCCTTGTCCTCCTCCTTCTCATTTCGTGGGCCGTGAGCCACCATAGGCCGGCCAAGTCTTCGCCGTCGCTCACACCTCTCTCTCGGTCGTCCAGCCGCCGTCATTGCCGCCGTTCCCTTCGCCGTCCCGACGTCGTCTAGCCGCTCACCGGCCCCTCTAGGTAAGCTTCATCCTCTATCTTGGCTTAGGCTAGTGGTATGTGAGTAGGGGTTATGGTATTAGTGGTTAATGTGGAAATTTGAGTGTAATATGTGTAATTAAGACTAATGGTCTTTGGGCTAATCTTGTTGTGCATAATGGGCCACACCGTTATGCACACAGATTAGCCCCAAAGCCATTAGTCTTAATTACACATATTACACTCAAATTTCCACATTAACCACTAATACATAACCCTACTCACATACCACTAGCCTAAGCCAAGATTAGAGGATGAAGCTTACCCTAGAGGGGCCGGGTGAGGCGGCTAGACGACGTCGGGACGGCGAAGGGAACGGCGGCAATGACGGCGGCTGGACGACCGAGAGAGAGGGTGAGCGACGGCGAAGACTTGGCCGGCCTATGGTGGCTCACGGCCCACGGAAATGAGAAGGAGGAGGGACAATGGGGACTCACCAACCGAGGATAATGGCCGGTGGTAGCGGACGGTGGCTGACGGTGGCCGAAAGATGGTGGAGAAGGCGACGGCGTTGGACGGCGGCAAACACTAGCCGAGAGAGAGAGAGAGCGACGGTGAGATTGGTTCGGCTCCAAGGGGCTCCCACGGCCACGAAAATAGAAGAAGAAGGACAAGGGAGCCTCACCTAGATGCCGCGGAGGCTGGACGGTGGCGACGTCGGGCGGTGGCGGGCGGACGACGGCGTCGGGCGGCCGGCGGGCGAGCAAGGGAGGAGAGCTCACGAGGGGAGACGAGTTTCGGGAGAGAGAGATGGGAGATGGCCGAATGAAAAGGGGAGGAGAGAGAGTAAGAGATTATAACCAAATAAAATAAAGGGAATTAGGTATTAGTGGGTTAGGTTTATGACATGGATGTGAGTGATTGATTGTCTTGGGAATTGAACCTTGATTGATTGATGGATGTGATTGATTTGATTGACATGACACTTGATTGATTGATGTGACATCCGATTGATGTGAAAACTGATTTGACTTGCCTCGATTTGCGTGCCAAATGCACTGATCGGGTCCCGAGCGCGAACGGATTTCAGACTGGAATTTGTTTCGATTTACCGAATTCATTCCTAAAAATCCTAATTGGACTGAGCATTTACCGGGGGCATTTCGGTAATTTTCCATTCACGTCTTGCTTCTCGACATGCACGGCTGTCTGACCTTCAGACGACATTTCTGAAACTGATTTCATTTCTTCATTGTGTTTTATCTTACTGATTCGATTGTCCAAAGTCGGATTTCATTTCGTGGTCAATTTCATTAAATACCAGCTCTGTCTCGGTCTCAGGCCAACGGGCGGCTGATTGGGAAAATTTCCAGATAGCCTTTCCCCTTCGGTTGGTCATCCCAGGGTAGCTAATCCTGATCGTGAGCGTCGACCAGAGTGTATTAACGAAAGTATTTCCATTCTTTAGAAATTCCGATAAATGGGTCGAGTTTTCAGACTTTCACAACCCTTCCTAATCCCTACGTCTAGGGTCTGTCTAGCTAACTACCCCAAAATCATCAACCTTATCACTCCAAATCCTCGAACGGTCACGTATCGAGTGACCTTGCTCTGATACACTCGAGCGGAGATGTCACGCCCCGAAACCCTACGGACCCGCGACATCCCCTCGGCTCATATCGTTTATCGCTTACGCGCTCGCCTGGTTCACGACATGCGACGGCCCAAGATACCCATCGCGACCAGACAAGGCATCGGTCGGTCAAACTTGCACCTGCGGAAGCTATTCTCCAAACCTATACATACATGCATACAATAACGAGGTAGAAGGGTACAAGGACAGCGGTCGACAATAGCAGCCAAAACAAACACACATATGTATACATATGATCAGGGCGTTAGATACAGATCACCCGATGAGGGTGTCAAAATACAACTCAAAAGTCTTTACTCAGCCAGACTACTCAACCTAGGGTCTACCAGCTAGTTTCATCGATCTCGCTCCAATCAGCCTGCCAGGGAAGCCTCTCGGGTCCTCCTCCATGTAGTGACCAATCTCGATCTCTACCTTCACTGAGAGTCCAAAAGGTGTCGGGTGCATCCATCACGGTGATCTGGATCTGAAAATTTGGCAACCACCGCCAGTGAGTCGAGGACTCAGCAAGCTCACCACTAATCCTAGCGTAGATAGAGTATACTAGTGGGGTCGGTCCTATCAGTAAACTAGGGTTGTGGTCCAAGGTTCAGACACTCTCAGTTACCCTCGGTATCAGACCCCCACCGCATAAGCAAACGTGCAAGGCATAACAATACAGATCATATAACACAGACGGGCAATAACAGACAATCAACATAATGCCATATGCAAACTGATGTAGGCCTCAACCGACATAACGGATCCCAATGGATCATGCCCGTCTATCACTCCAATTCCCATACCAGGGCCCATCCAACAGTGCCACTCGGCAAATGCCATAACTGCGTCTCTGACGCCTTACGTTGGCCAAACTTATCCCTCCAATTCCCATCAGGGCGCATCCCACTGTGCCACTCGGCAAATGCCACAACTGCGTCTCTGACGCCTTACGTTGGCTACTCCCTTTTCCCTCCATTTCCCCACGTAACAACGCCTCTGGGGCTCCTTCTCATGTCACATCTCTGGTGACTCATGCCATGCTCTCAATGTATGCGGGACCCAAATGATATGCAAACAGCAACTCAGTCACAGAGCATGCATGTAATGGTACATAAGTACGGGGAACAAGGCATAACCAGAATCGTACGAGTGACTTACTACGTTTATCAGATCAGGCATCACATAGACCTAGTGCTCTACCCATCAGTTCCCCAAGTAAATCCAGTCGAAAACAAAGTTATCTCGGAAACCCACGAAATTAGAATACGATCCAGATAATCCCCGTAGCCCATGTCAGTTCCCAGGGAATTAGCAATCCACAATTAAAGGGTTAGTATTATATTGTACCCTTGGGTTCTATTCAATTCGGCTTGGCTTAGGTCAGGGCCCATTAATTGGTTTTAGGTTTAATTGGGTCTTAAGTTTATTTCACGGCCCAAGGTCATAATTTATTTCTTAAATTAAGGTATATAAATTAGGCCATTAATATGTTAAATTCGTGCAAGGCCCAAGCCCATTTTTAAAAGTTAGCCTATTAAGCCCAATTTGACTATTTCAGGCCCACTTTGTTGTCCTAAGCCCATGTACGTTATTGGGCCTTATATTTTAATATCCAATATCATAATTTAAGCCATTCAATTGTGATTTTCGTCCATGAGGCCCACACCATCACAATTTAAGCTCAATTAGTTAGTTTATGGCCCGAATGGCTTGGAATTAAACCCCTAGCCAAACTACAAGTTTCGGCCCGCTAATCCACACACAACAACCAATCTTTGCAGCCAATATGAGTGGTTTATGGCCCATTTACTTGGTTTATTTTCGTCCATGCATAAGCCCACTAGCACATCATAAGCCCATTAGCTTATTTTAGGTTCAATTTGCTTAAATCGAGCCCCCAAGCCAATTAGTACTCCTAGGCCCACTCTTACACGCCTAAATCATCTATTTGCAGCCCATAATCACAATTTGAAGCCCAAACCTCTATTGAACAGCCCACACGTTCGGCCCAAGTTCAAATTCCCACAATTAGTATTAAGTAAATTAGTTTAATCCATGCATTCACAACCTTAATCCATCCACCACAACCCTAATCACCACAACCCTAGCAAGCATACATCAAGCCTAGACTAAGATTATGGGTGAAGCTTACCTAAATCGGCTCGGGACGACGATGAAAGCCGGAGAGACACCGGGCGGCCAAGGTGGAGTTCTCGGCCTACAAGGGGAATCCGGGTTTGTCGGGGTTCAAATGAGACAACCAAGCCACGGGAACGAAGGGGAGGAAGCTTGGGAGACTTACCAAGACAAGGACGGCCGTGCGGGGTGTGTGAACGACGGCGGAATAACGACGAAGGCGACGGCTTGAGCGGCTTCACACGAACGCGGGAGAGGAAGAGAGTGAGAGTGAGGTCGGTTCGGGGTTCCACCAAGGTCACGAAAAAGAGGGAGTAAGAAGCTAGGGGACTCACCAAGACGACGGGATGGCGAGGTGGAGCCGACGGCGGCCGGACGACGACGACGTTTGGGCGGTGGCCGGCAACGATCCGAGAGGGAGAGATGAGGAGATGATGGCGTCGGGAGCAAGGAGGAGAGGAGATTGAGGGGTGGCCGAAGGGGGGAAAATGAGAGAGGAGAGAGAGAGTGAGGTTATTCCAAGTATAAATAGCCCAAAGTTTCAAATAATGGGTTAGGTGGGATTAGGTAATGGGGGTAATAGTGTTTAGGATTAGACTTGTACCTTGACATGTGACATTGACTTGATTAAAAGATTGCCTTGGAAATTGAATGTTATCATGGGAGTAGTTGAGTGAATAGTAGTCTTGATTTGTACTTTGACATGTGACACTTGTACCTTGACTTGATTGCATGGGGAATTGAACCATGAATGATTGATGTGATTGACAAGACATTTGATTGATTGACAACTGATTGACTTGCCTCAATTTGCGTGCCAAATGCACCGACGGGTCCCGAGCGCGAACGAATTTCGGACAGGAATGATTTCGAATCTAACGTATCCACTCTCAAAAATCTTAATTTATCTAATTCTAAGGACTGAGCATGTTACCGGGGGCATTTCGGTAATTTCCAATCACGTCTTGCTTCGCGACGTGCACGGCTGTCTGCCCTTCTGGCGACATTACTGGAACTGTATTCATTTCTTAATTGTGTTCATCTTACTAATTCGATTGTCCACTGTCGGATTTCATTTCGTGGGCAAACTCATTAAACACCGACTCCGTTGAAATCTCAGACCAACGGGCGGCTGTTTGGGAAAACTTCCCAGGTAGCCATTCACCTTTGGGTAGTCATCTCAAAGTGGCCAACTTTGAGTGAGGATCAATCGGAGCGCATTCATGAAATATACCCATTCATTCCGAAATCCTGATCACTGGATCGAATTTTCAGACTGTCACAGTAGGTATGGGATTTTGGATGTGAGGTTGTACTGATGTACTCTTGAGTTGACTTGATGGGATTGCCTTGGGAATGTGCATGATGATTGATTGATGTGACACTTGATTGATGGGACATTTGATTTGACTTGCCTCGATTTGCGTGCCAATGCACCGATCGGGTCCCGAGCGCGCGCGAACTTTAGGCTGGGTTTGGCTTCGTCTATCGTATTCGCTCTCAAATAATCCCATTTGATCTAATTCTAAGGATGAGCATTTACGGGGGCATTTCGATAATTTTCCATTCACGTCTTGCTTCTCGACGTGTACGGCTGTCTGCCTTTGGGCGACGGTTCCTGAAACTGAATCCATTTCTCCATGGTGGTTATCTTACTAGTTCGATTGTCAATGTCGGATTTCATTTTGTGGTCGATTTCATTAAATACCGACTCTGTTGAATTTTCAGACCAACGGGCGCTTTTTGGGGAAAACTTCCTAGGTAGCCTTTCCCCTTCGGTTAGTCGTCCCAGGTAACTAATCCTGAGTGAATATTGATCAGAGCGTACTAATGAAGTATATCCATTCATTTAGAATTCCCGACAATTGGGGTCGAATTTTCAGACTGTCACAGGCGAGGTGGTGGACCCTGACCCGATGGTGGAGCTGCCGTCCCCAGTCGCATGGAGGTCGACGGCCACGAGGAGGGCGAGGATATGGATGCAGATCCCGAGGAGGGCGACCCCTGGGCAGACTACGACCTCGAGGAGGAGCCACAGGAGTGACCGCATCTAACGTCGAGTCTAGGTGGTCAGAGCGTAGGATTTTGGACCATAGTGTATGCTTCATTTTGGGGTCTGTACCTAACGCTAGTTTGTGTATATATATGAAATGATGTTTTGTATGTGTGTTCCTTCCCATATGTTCTACCCCATTATTATATGTATGCGTGTATGGATAGAAGGCTCGCTTCCGCAGGTTGTGATTTTCCAAGGCGTCGTCTGGCCGCGATGGGCATCTTGGCGCGTCGCGTGATCGTAGGCCAGGCGCACGCAGATGTTTCCATCAGCCGAGGGATGTCGCGAGCCCTTGGGGTTCGGGGCGTGACAGGTTTCGGGACCTAAATATAATAGTTTTAGGTGTTAGAGAGGTCAAGGAGTCGGGTGGAACGAACCTTGGTGGTTGAAGCTTGCCGGGGCCAAGACAACGAACCAACGACGAAGAGAAGTAGGGCTGGTCGGGTTTCTAAACGGGCCTCCAAGCCGTGGAAACAAATGAGAGTGGGTTAGGAAGACTTACCACGGTGAGATCGAGTCGTTGGTGTGACGGACGTTGGCCGGTGACGACGAAACGAGCGGCGGCTTGAGGTGGTAAACTAAACCGGCCGAGAGAGAGGAAGAGAGTTAGACTAGGTCGCTTCATGGGGCGTCTAAGGCCACGAGAACAAGGGGAGAAGGGGCATGGGAACTCACCTAGACGACGGGGTTGAAGGATGATGGCGAACGGCGGCGATGGGAGGCGGTGACGGGCGGCGTTCGCAGCGGCTCTGGACGGACGAGCTAGAACCGAGAGAGAGTGGGGAGAGAGGTGGGGAAGAGTGGCCGGTCGAAATGAGTAAGGAGAGAGAGAGAGAGAGGAGATTATAGTGAATAAAAGACAAAATGCACAAATATGAGTGGGGTAGGTAATGGGGTCTTATATGTGATCTTGTACTTGATGAGACTTGATTGATCTTCATTGGAAATTGTGCGATTGACATTTGATTTGATTGATGGAACGTTGATTGATGTGACAATTAATTTTGACTTGCCTCGATTTGCGTGCCAAATGCACCGATCAGGTCCCGAGCGCGAACGAATTTTGGTCTGAAATTGGTTTCATTCTATCGCGTTCGTTCTCATATAATTCTATTTGATCTAATTCTAAGGACTGAGCATTTACTGGGGGCACTTCGGTAATTTTCTATTCACGTCTTGCTTCGCGACGTGCACCGGCTGTCTGCCCTTCAGGCGACGTTTCTGTAACTGAATCCATTTCTCCATTGTGACTACCTTAACAATTTGATTGTCCAATGTCAAAATTCATTTTGTGGTCAAATCCATTAAATTACGGTTTTGTTGAAATCTCAAACCAACGGGCGGCTGTTTAGGAAAATTTCCAAGGTAGCCTTTCCCCTTCGGTTAGTCGTCCCAAGGTAGCTAATCCTGAGTGAGCGTCGATTAGAGCGTACTAATGAAGAACATCCATTCATTTAGAAATTCGATAATTAGGTCGAATTTTCAGACTGTCACAGGGCCAGACACTTCATTGGGCTTAAATTGCGTTAACAAGCTGGAATTGGATCGTAAAGTTTGTGGGGGCCCTAATGTGGGCTTAGGATCCATTTAGTATGACTCAATTACATCCTAAGGAAGTAATATTGGGCCAAGGGTGTGCCGAAAGTTGAAAGTGAGAGTTTGATGTGGAATAGACTATTGGGCCTAAACAGGCTGGGCACCTAAATTGAAGGATTCCCGAGATTAATAGGGTTACCATTAGGAACCTTATGTAACATATGCGGGAATTAGGGGACCTTCGATAAAATCCGGGATCCAACATGAATTATACGGGTACCGTACTTAGACCCAGACGACATGGATTTGCGTGTAGGGCACATAACTGGCTTATGCTTGCGTATAGTCTATACTAACAGACGTGATGTGCATAAATGATTGATTATCATGCTATGCTGTTGTGCCATTGATTCCTTGAGAATGCCTGTGTTGTGCTCTATTATATTTGAAGCGTGTTTTGGGTAAAAATCTCTGCAAGCATGACATGTGTCACTAAGGGAGTGAAAGGGGAGGTGAGGTTGGCCCTGATGCGTGTTTACGCGGGAAAGTGGAGAGATAAGCTGGGAGGTGTGGCCTGATACGTGTTTACGCGGGGAAGTGGAGAGATAAGCTGGGAGGTGGCCCTGATGCGTGTTTACGCGGGAAAGTGGAGAGATAAGCGTGTCAACTTGAGGCGTACCACACGCGTGTTGGGACACGAGCCTGATGCGTTTGAGACGCGGGCCGGATCCTTCGGGATCGCATGAGGGTGGCTGATTGTGCATCTGACATTGTATTCTGATCATTGGCACTGGCTGTTGATTTTCCACCTCATGTGTGTGATGCTGATATCTCTTTATTGCATGGCTACGGACAGATTGAACCTTGACTTCTAGAACTGTTGTCTATCCTTCGTGAGAATGGCCCCGGGTGAGGTGACCGAGAGCCCTAGACCATTGGTTAAGGCCAAACCCACTAATATACTATATCCTACGCTAGGATTAGTGGTGAGTTTACTGAGTCCTCGACTCACTGGCAGTGGTTTGCCATCTTTTCAGATCCCAGACCCGGTGATGGCCGCACCCCCTATGCTTTTTGGACTGCCTGTACAGATAGAGACGGAGGTCACCCAGCACGTGGATGAGAATGTTACCCTCTCGCAGCGGCGACTGACCACCATATGGGTGGATCAGGGTAGCCCTCTCTTTGTTCCCTATACGTTTGAAGTCTGGATGAGAGAATGCGAGTTTGGCTTTGAGGGTCCCCTCCGAGATGTCCCTATACCTGAAGAGGATGACCCTGGGCTTTATGATGACCTGTTGCTTATGGTGGTGAGGTAGTTGTTCCAGACCCGATGGTGGAGCTGCCGTCCCCAGGTCGCATGGAGATTGATGGCCACGAGGAGGGAGACACCATGGACACCGAGCCAAAGGAGGAGATGACCCATGGGCAGACTACGACCCCGAGGAGGAGCCGCTAAAGTGATTCCACCAGGTGTCGAGTCTAGGTCATGTGTAGCTAAGCGTAGGGCTTTTGACTGTAGTGTGTATTTCTCTTTTTGGGATCTGTACCTAAACGCTTTTGATATATATATGTGTTGACATTCTTCGTGTCTGTCTCTTTTACTGCTACCCCACTATCGTATGCATGCATGTATGGGATTGGAGAATAGCTTTCGCAGGTTTCAGGTTTGACCAACTCGTCGTTGGCGCGACGAAGAAATTTCCCGGGCTGTCGCATATAGTGGACCAGGCGCGGACAAAGAGCAGAGTGATAAGGTATGAGTGGCGGGATGTCGCGAGCCGAGGGGTACGGGGCATGACATCCCCGCACGAGTGGTATCATAGCAAGGTTCAGCTCGATACGAGACCGTTCGAGGATTTGGAGTGATAAGGCTGATGATTTTGGGTAGTTAGGTAGACAGACCCTAGACCTAAAGTAGGAAAAGGTAGGATGCATGAATTGGTTGGCGCATGTGTTTGCAGAGTTGAATTGTTAGTCTAGAGTAGCCTTATACCTACGGCTTTATGGACTAACTTGCAGATGCGTCAGGACTGAGGTAAGGTTCTTGAACTCAACTCTGATTGTGTAGCTTTCAATGCTGGTTGTTGGTTGGTAGATGTGATTGCTAGATGTTGATTGTGATTGTGTGCTTAGTCGGCTGTCGCGCGTTGCTAGACCATCATGCATTGCATGGATTTCCTCTTTAAAAGCAAAATCATTTGGAAACAGAATTTATTCAAAAGTAAGGATTTGAAATGGAAAAGTGCATGCATGACACTTCATATTTTATTGGACTGGGTGACCGTCAGCCTGGTATGGGACAGGTCTGACGGGACGCCTACAAACATAATGAAGCATGGTATGGACATGTGGAATGGGGCTCTCTTGGAGGTGATAATTTAGGACAACTGCCGCTCCGAGAAATAATGAGGGCGGGGAGTGGTCGCCGGGCAGAGATCCGATCAAGGAGTGGCTCCCGACAAGCTTCTAGTTGAGGAAGCGAACAGAGTGGCCTGAGTTATACATTGACGGGTTGAGTCTAGGTGTCTACCCAGTCCAATTGCATTAAAAGCTGCAGCGAACTTTACATGCATATTCATGTCAGTAGACGCGATAGAAGGCGAAAGCTTGGTTGGTAGCTTAGAGTTTCCAAATTCATGAAGGGAATTTCGTTTCGGTATTGTAGGGTGCAAGAGGTAATAGAAAGGATGAGCAATAGGGCTAGAAGACCAAGTGTTAGCTGCGTCAAGTCTCAAGGGCTCCTGCAGCCTGAAAGATGACCCCGTAGGGTTGAAGAGATATGAGAGGCGATGAGGTTATCAATCGATGCGGTAGCAGGCTGATAGGAAAAATGCTGCCGCTTTGGTAAGCCAAGCAGTTGAGGCGCTTTGGCCGGCTACCAATGGAGCCAATGGAGACATTATGGGCAAGGGTAATGGAGGAGCCAGAA
>JAGVVM010008439.1:0-10908 GCA_019149425.1 Psidium friedrichsthalianum
TTCCAAGCTCAACCACCCTAAAGTTTTCTTATAACGAATCCTTAGGTTCTTATTCCACTTTTAGTAGATTATCCATATCAGGCAACCGCCACACAACGGGCAGGTAAGTGCCAGGTAAGCTCGCTCCTCTATCTCTCCCTCACTTCATAAAAACCTCCTCCAGTTCAATTTGGATAAGAACTTGCTCAGAGAAGATCAAATGTCACAACTCTTTGCATTTTCTTAGGTTGAGTAGATTAAGATTCAGATGTCATCTCGTCTTCGAAATGAACCTCTATCGAACTTCCTTTCAAAGAGGGGCAGCTGTTGACACTTGATTTTTAATCATCTTTTCTCTTTTGAAATTAATAAAAAATCCATAAAAATTCATAAAATTAAAAAATCAACTTTGAGGACCTTGGCCAAGCCTAGAGAACCAATTTGACCAAAAAATAATATTTCATATTTTTATTTTCGAAAATTCATAAAAAATCAAGAAAAAATGAGAAATTGCAAAATCAACTTTGAAAGCCTTTGCCAAGCTTGGGCAACCATTTTTGAGTAAAAAATAATTTTTTGTATTTTTTGCATTTTTTTCTAAATATTTTTTTTTTAGAAATTAGGAAAATATTTAATAAATAATAGCATTTGAGGCCACAAAAATACATAAAAATAGTCAATATTTTGCTTTTAAATCCCTTTTCATGTTGGCCATCGCAAATTTAAAAAATCCAATTCGGGGTCGTGTATTCCTTCACGAGCATAATCTCGAATCGGGCCTAAAAAATTCAACTTGAGTCAATTTATTTTCATTTTTTACTTTTAGGAGTTGTGACATTATTCTCTAATATTCCAAATTTTCATCTTGGCCCAATTATACCCAAAATGACTCAATTTTACAAAAAGGGCTTTAATTAAATTTTGCATTATTTTCAATAGCAAGAAATGAGCTTAAATTCAACATGCGGTAGGTGTGTCGAAAATTGTGAGGAGATTTGGACTTAAAGAAATATTTCTCCAGGGACTGAATTGCAAATACTTAAAATCTCATGGACTAGAGTACAAATACCTAACACTTGAGGGATTATTTTGTAAATAACAAAAAGAAGAGTTAGTGAAGAAATTAGAATAGAGAAGGGAAGAAGGAGAAGAGAAGATAGAGAAGAGGAGATGAAGATGAGAAGATGGAGAAGAGGAGATGAAGATGGGAAGATGGAGAAGAGGAGATGGAAAAGAGAAGATAAAGAAAATAAGATGAGAATAGAGAAGGGAAGATGGAGATGAAGAAGAGTAAGTAGAATGGGAGATAGATATGGAGAAGGGAAGATGAAGATGAAGAAGAATTAGTGGAGAAATTAGAATGTGAGATAGAGATTGAGAAAGGAAGATGAAAATGAAGAAGAGTTTGTGGAGGAATTAGAATGGGAGATAGAGTTAGTGGAAAAATTAGAATGGGAGATGGATGAATAGGCTATAAAAGGAGGAAGAAGTGAGTTTGGGAGGGGGAATTTTTTTGGAGAGAAAATTTTGGATGTTTGAGAGAATTTTGGGAGATTGAAGAGAAATTTAAGAGAAAGAAAATACCACAAGAGAGAAAGAAAATTTTGAAGATGATGGGAGTTTAAAGTTAGGAGTTATCATCACCAATTCCTTCATTGATCAACATAAATCAAGAGTTCATCCTCGTCAACGAGTAAGCAAATTCGACTTAAGTATTTTTATTTATTCATTTATTTGTGGTTTTAGTCTCAAATTAGCGCAAATTGTATACGCTTTCTCCATCTCCCTTTTTCCCATATTTTATGGCAGGTAAAAAAAAGGGACAACTCCGTATCAATGATAAATTCCATGGACGTGCAAAGTAAGCCCAAACAAATTCCAAGGTGCCCATCAAATTTGCAGCCGACTGTTGACACCTGATTTTTAATTATTTTTTTAAAATTAAATTACTAGAAAATCTATAAAAATTCATAAAATTAAAAAAATCAACTTTGGGGACCTTAGCGAAGCCTAGGGAACCAATTTTGATCAAAAAATGATTATATATATATTTTTAATATTTTTCGGTATTTTTATTTTCGAAAATTCACAGAAAATCAAGAAAAAATGAGAAAATTACAAAATCAACTTTGGAAGCCATCGCCAAGCTTAGGCTACCATTTTTGGACAAAAAATAATTTTTCATATTTTTTGCATTTTTTAATATTTTTCAGAAATTAGGAAAATATTTGAAAATAAAATAGCATTTAAGGCCACAAAAATAAAAAAAATAGTCAGTATTTTTCTTTTAATTTTATCTTCATTTTGGCCAAAGAAGACCTGCATAAATTAATTTTGAATTGGGAATTTCTTTGTTAATCCCATTTTCAAATTAATTGAAAAAAAATGTTAGAAAATTCTTTTTAGCTTTGTAATTTTCCATTTTTGGCACTTCAAGAATTGTGACATCGTCCTCTAATAGTCCGAATCTTTTGATGGCCCGAAAGTGTATTTTTCGTTATTGCGTTCGATTTTCCGAATTCAATTTATCATTTGATAGGCCTCGCTCGAATCGGCATTTATTGCGAAACTCATTGCATTGTCTGGGAGAACTAGTACTCGTATACTGTAGGTATGAAAAAGAGGAAATCTATTCCCTCAAGATACAGGAGGAAGCGCGGATGAAGATGATCCGGATGGCGATATTGGCGGAGCTGAGAGGCTACATACTACAAGATGGCATGCGTGAATTATTATGAGCTGGAGCTGATCTCAATGCTAGGAAAGATGAAGGCTGGTCACACGACATCAATTCTCTTTGGAGACTGAACACCAAAACGACAAGAAATAGTGATGGGGTGGCCACAATTTTGAGACACCATTATTGAAGACAGCAATGATTCGGACGAAGATGGAGGGTGCTTGAAGTGGCACTCGAGCACAGCCACTTATTGGGCCCGAAGAGCCACCGAATAATTAGGAAAATGAGTACGGGTACCAAAAGAAAGTCACGGTCCAATGCTGATGGTAAAGGAAAAATGAAAGTGCATCGGGATGGTGGTGTTTTTGCCGCAATGATTTTCCACCGAAAGTGCAAAAAGGGAACCCTCTCTATTGTTCCTCTCTTCTTTTCTTAATTTAATTTCTTCCTCAGATAACTCACGATCCCACTTGCAAGCCCACGGGTATGATGGTCAGCTTTCAATAGTCAAAAGCAAATTATTACCGGTCGACGACGATAGAAAGCGAAGTGAATTAAATAGAGGAAAAATAATAAGAAGGGGATAAGCAAGAGAATGCATTCGGTGGAAAGTGAAAATTCTGGTTTGAGTGTCCACGAGAAGACTTGTTGCTCGTGCCGACAGACTCCTGATTTGTAGTTGAGTTGACTGGGACTCGTGGTGAGTTTTTCGCTATGAGAACCAAATTCCACGACACGAGGGTCGGTTGGTGACATTGGAAAGAAGAAGAGAATTGGTGAGTGGGGGCCTCTCAGGGAAAGGTGGTCAAATGATGAGTGGAGGACACATTCATGAGGGGGGCCTTCGTTTCGCATCGAAAGTGGATGCAATGGGTAAAAATAATGGAAGACGGAGAGGAGCTGAGGCGGTCGCGGCATGGGGGCCATTCAACTCGGGGATTCATCTTCCTGATGGCTAAAAAAAAAAACATGGGGATGGTCGGCATCATCAGCCCTTTCCAGGAAGAAAGAAAGGGCTCCACAGGCTGAACTTGGCTTCTTCAACATCGGAAGCCGTACCACACGGAGGGAGGAGGGAAGTTTCCTAGGGATTTCATTGTTCTGAAAGAGAAAACACGGGAGAAACATCACAGAAGGTCCATAACATGCAAAGAATTCAGGGAGATCATCTCACTGGGGGCAAATTGGTGGATGAATCGGAAGTTCCATGAAGATGAAATGGTTGCACTTTATATCCAGCCTCTACTCTTCTACGGAAGCGACGGTGGAGTACCCTTAGCCTTCAGTTTGACTGGCCTCAAGGGAACTATGATGTGTCTCGATTAAACAATAAGATCCCTAATACACTCTATCAACTGGCTAAGAGATTAGCTGCTCCTTTACTCCCTCTCCACGAAGGTGCCAAGACCACTCAAAAAGCATGGCGAGCCGTTTTGTCTACTAAAAAAAGCACTGCAACCAGCCTGATTATATCAAGTTGATGAAGGCACCATGCATTGGGCATAATGTTAGTCTGATCAATGTGCCTAGCTTGAGGACTCGCCGAAGCGGGCTTTCTACGTCTCAAATCCAACATCACGTCTACCGCAAACGTGGTCTCAACTTCCTCGACGTCATAATTATGGTTAACCTATTTCCTCTTATTGTCGATGGCGTTAAAGGGGTGAACGAGCTGTGACGAGAGGACTTGGAGAAGCTGGAGGGTAGTGGTGGCCACGTGAAGCGGCCATGGAGGAGAAGAAACCGAAAGAGAAAGGCCAATCCCAGTCCAGATTCATCGATGACCGCCCCATTGGCATGCAAGGAGAATGTTTACATGGCAAAGCTCGCCAAGCAGGCCGAGCGCTACAAGTGCATGGACCAATGCAGCAAGTAAACATCTATGCCAAACCCCTCTCAAAGCATCAGTTTGAGAAGAAGCGTGAATCTTCGAGTGACATGGGTAGTCTTGAAGAGGAGAAGACCACGACGAATCCGACCCAGATTACCCGAAGTGGTCTGAGGAAGCCGACAATATCCACTAACTCAAGACGAGTTATCGTGGGTGCGACTCGAGATGTCGGTTCAATCGTCCTCGCGGTCGGAGCGCGTTCATAGGAGCGACAAGAGCTAGTGGAGCAGAGTATCCAGAGTGAGCAGGTCAACCGATCTGCCTGTTCTACATGAGGATGAACAACTCTACGTCTCGCTCAAGATGGAGAACTACGAGCTCAAAGGCGAGCTCATCCCTCACGTCTATGGCTCCGTTCCTCTCGTCGGCTCCTGGAATTCTTCCAAAGCTGTAACGTTCTTGCTTCGTCCCCCCCTCGTTATCAATGGAACTTGAGGAAGGTCCGAAACGGCTTCTTCCATGTTCTCCGAGACTGACTACGAGAATTGCGGCGCGGAGATGGAGAGGACAGCAAAAGCAATCTGATCAGAAACGGCGAGGGAGAGGGAAGTTCTTTTAGCAGGACAAAACCAAGTTACTGGACCAGTACGTGCAACGAACGGCAACATCTAGAGAGACGTGGGCATGCATGGGGGGGTCTCGGAGAAAACAAAAATGCCGAGAGCTCATTCCAGTGGCAATCGTTTGTTTATGCCTCCAACGACGAACGCAATGAGGTCCGACTTCCTTGCCCAACCAGCGGTCACTAACGCCCTGAGATTTCTCAACCGCCCATGCTACCTCCGAGCCAAAGCCCATGAAGAGAGCTCAGGCTTAGCAAAGAAATGTTGTAGGCAAATGGTGTGGTAAGGTGTGGATGTCAAATCATGTCCATCCCTTTCTAGCACCGAAGGATTCTGAAGAAGTAGAAGAAGAGGGAAGTTTCCATGCTTTGATGACACCTGATGAGAAGCTTGAGAGGCAAGCGGTGTCGAATATAGAAACCACCTTAGCAACTGGAAAATTTGCTAAGAAGAGAAATGGCAAGAGAGAGCACGCCATCCAAGAAAAGAAGTGTTTATAGAAAGGAAGAAGTTTTCGATGGTGCCTTAGCCGAAAATTCTGAGAAGCTCACTAGCCTTCTCAAACACAAAACAAGCCGAAAGCGTCAATGAGCAAGCTGCCAGTTGCAGTACTTGGATCATAGGTCCATAAGAGAGCTACCAGAGCTCTTGGAGAGGGGGGTAGTTGTCGGTCTTCATCCTAACTGTGACACCTAGGTTCTCCAAAAGACTCACTGCCGAGTGTTGAAAGATGAAACCTGTCCGAGACTACAAGTAACCGAGGCGAAAAGAGAACATCTTGTTAGGCCAGCTCAACGCGAGCTCCGTCGAGATCGAAGAAGCAGGTAGAGTCGCCAACGCCCATTTCTTCGTCGTCAAGCTCCCAGATCACTCTGATACACCGGTTATCCCGGTGAGGTGGGCAGAATGGCGTTGTCACGAATCATCTTCGGTGAATATAATCTTGGAGGGAGATTGCTAGAGACTAGGTACCCACTAGAATCCACCAGGGCGCAAGTGACCGACATGAGGATGAGGGCCGAACCATCCACTAGCTATCCTGGGCGTACATACCGGTTCTACTAAGGCCAATCGGTTTAGGATACGAGCTTAGCCACATAAAATAGGCTCACAAGTGCCTGTTCGATACCCAGGAATTTTTCTACCAGAACCAATCCCCAAGTCTCAACTTGGCGAAGGTTCAGATGTCTCCCTCGGCACAGACGGGTTTCACATGTGGGGTGTAGAGTTTTGCAAGAAGAGCAAGTCTATGGCCACAGTCGAAGTCAAGAGCCATGGTGACGTGGTGAGCAAGCACCGGGTGTTGCCCCTTTGTGAGGCATGCGAAGCCAAGCGGCGGGAGTCCGATAAAGCAGTTGGCAGACTTCCAGAGCGTGGAACTTAAGGGAGGCCAAACCGAGGAGGCCCAGGAATCTGCCGATGCGATGGGATTAACGTACAGAGCGTGGGCCAGGGAGATGAGAGAAACATTATCATCAGAATATGTGAATGGTTTCTCCAGAGACCTCCAAATCACTTAGGAATTCCAGAACAAGAAGCTGTACCAGAGTACATTTGCGGATGAAGGCGAAGCATAAAAAGTCCTTGAAGTGGAGGACTCAGTTCCTGGAAAAGAGCATTAGGAAGCTCGGCTTTCCCCCCACGGTGAGCGTCCCTTATTCTAGTATGAATGTTCATTTGTATATCCGTCTGTTTTAGCATGCCTAATTATATTTGCGTCAATTGTCATGTTTTGGTGATTGTGGTGTTGTTATATAATTTGCAGAATTTTGCTTGTTATTGTCCATCCTTTGCTTCGATTTAATTTATGTAAATTCTTAGGGTTAAAAATGTTAGAAACCTCTAAAAAATATATAATATAAAAAAAAATATAATATTGCATGTAGATAATTGCTATATATAGGTTAGAATTGACATTTTTAAGTTAAAACGTATCCTAGAATAAAATCACATGTTTTTTTTAAATGAATTAAATTAGATTTTATTCTATGATAGAATATGCATGTCTAGCCTCAGTTCATTTTAGGGTCAACATAATATAAAAAAAAATCAATAAAAAATCAATCAATAAATAAAAAATCCAAAAATCTGACAAAAAATCTCAGAAATTAGGAAACGGGTCATTTCGACTGATCAATCCTATTTTGGATGATTTACCTTCTTGATATTTTCAAAATGACGACTTTGCCCCTTTACGGGCAAATTGTCTCGAAAATTTCGAAAAATTCTCAGAAATTGTGGAAAATAAAAAATGATCACATTCAATTGGTTTGAGCTATTTTCATTTCCCGATCATAGAAACATAGTCATTTTACCCTTCTGGTCAATTTGATCCCAAATCTTTCCAAACCACCCCAAATGAATTTTCATGAAATTGGTACCGAAAGGGCGTTAGAGTAATCTAACGTAACCAACTCCCGAACTCATAATCTCTGGTTAGCAGAAATAAATTAGTTCTCCCGCTAATTTATTTAGGTTTCTAATCGACCTACCAAGAATGATTAGTGGCGACTCCAAATCTTAAAATCATCTAAACAAAAATCAAAGTTGTGATTCGGTAGGACTTGGGAGGGTCCGTATTCGGTTAATTAATTTAATCAACCTGATAATCTGTTAACCCGATCGAAAATATTTTAGGGTCGCGACAGCTTGGCGACTCCGCTGGGGTGGCGTTCTTAATTTTTTTTAAAAAATTATGAACTTAGAGGACTTAGGCCAGAAAATTTCATGAAAATTCATTTGATCTGAATTTGGTGCATTCTGACCTTTAGGTGTTTGACTAACCTTTTGTTTTGCAGGCTTGGTGTTGGGGTTGTTTGTTTAATTTTGTACATTTTTGAAGCGGTGTTTGAATTTAACTGCTGTGCATGATTAATCGCTTTAGCACTACATCACACACGTCCCGTGATCGGACTTGGGTCACTAGTTTTAGGATGGTGTTGTGATTTGGTTCTAGCGTTCGGCGTGAGATCACGTCGAAAGTTAGTCCAGATTCAATCCCGAACCTCTTTTCAAAAATGAGTTTAAAAGTTAGGCCTCAGACTTGGTAATATTACCAAAGCGGTGGTTTTAATTTTTGACTCGAGTAGCCGAAGTGGGAAGGCCCGGCTAATCCTGGTTACGTCGTGGGATCACGGCTAATCTTGATTATGTGCGCGAGATTGTCGCCTTGCCGTAAGTCTTTCGCTTCAATTTGTCAGCCTTTAGAGTAGATAGGTTAAGATTTAAACTCACAATTCATGTGCATGTCTATGTGATCTACATGGTATTTTTCACGGTGAAAGTAAGGTTTCTAACTTTATCTTGTATTTATTTTTGGTCGGTCCATGTTAGGTGTTTGTCAAATTTTGAATGTAATATCATGGTCATTTTTCAGAAGAAAATAAAAATTAATTAAATTGATATCTCATTTCTGAAAATAATGAATGCGGAAAAATCCCTTAAGGAATTTTGTTGACTAATGAAAGATTTTATCATATTTTTCCTTAATAATTAAATAGACTTGAGAATTTTCTCAACAAATTTACCTTGAAAATTCATTCTGAGGAAAAAGGAAATTTTTTCGAGAAATTTGGTAAATATCAACGGAACTTGTCACATTTTTCCTAAGTTATAAAATCTGCAAGGAAATTCTTTCTGAAGAAATTTACCCATGTTTTTGTGAGAAAATTTTCTCCGATTTCTCATAAAACAAAGAAACAAAATTGGACTAATCTAGGAGTCATGGATCGACCCCTTTTGGATCGCATACTAATTATTTCTTTTATTTTTGCAGGGAATTATAGGTACCCTGAGCGGGAGCGAAATTGGATTCAACAATACGCCGAAGATAATCATGGGGAATATGAAAGGATGGGTAGTCATCGATACCTCGACTGATAATCCTGGAGGCAAGCAAAGAAGTCCTGTAGACAGAATTGCGTCAATCGATGGGCACGTATGAATTATGTATTTTTGATGGGGTCGTAAATTTATCGGGCCTGGGGGCGTTTTAATGTATTGAGAGGGGTTTCTGTATTTTTGTTGAAAAAGCACGAAATGCGTAAATAGAACTCATAAAGCAAATTCATCTCACGGTGCCTTCTTGATTAAATCAACTAAAGGTCTGCCTTGAAATTTACTCGGATTCGAATCATGTGGAGAACTTTGAGGATCGGTGTTTTATTAATGAGCATGGCCCACAATCATTCCTTCCAACGCTACAGGCAGCCGACACGAACAAGTAGACGCCGAAAGAAATAAAATATGATTGAAGTGGGGCACGAAACAGATGGCCAGGTTTATTGGCATACTAATCGAGTGGTCAGAACGATAATAATGACCAGTTGTGGGTTTTACTGTGATCGGTGGGGGCCGCCGTTGAATTCTTTTTCCATGTCTTCGATATCATCATCAAAGAGGAGTGATGGCGTCTTACCTTTGTCTGTTAGGTTATGTATCATCATTTTTACAGTCACCACCTGTCAAGATAAGATATGATTGAGGCTATCCTGCTAGTTGAGGCTGGGACATGTTCACTGTATATTTTTTCAGAGGCACGATTAATAGAGGTGGATTAGATCTAGCAGAGGCGAATGACCTTACGAAGGTTATGCCTAACAGTCCCTCTTCCAGAAGAGAAGATTGCACCGAACTATGACGGTTCATATGACGTAAAGAAAGTCCTCCCAGAAGGTGCTCTGATCCTAACCAAGTCGGATATTTGTATTGACTCTGATTTCGTGAGGAAACGAAGAGATGGCACGAAGAAAACTATAGACATGCGAAACATTCCTTTTATTCTATACATCAACAAGTTTTACAATAGCTCACTGGGGAGGAAAGGTAAAGCCAAACTGGGCCCTGATAACCATTACGAAAGAGCTCAACTGACTCTCCAAACAGTTGATGCTCTTGGTGCATCGGCGCTCTCGGGATTAAGCTCCGCGAGCCTAAAGAAGAGGCGATCGCACTTCTCCTTAGCCTGGGCCATACTGGCCTCATAATGCTCGACGGCAAACTCCAGGTCCGAAATCGCCGCCCTCTCGAAAGCAATGTCTGCCGTAATGTCATCAAGTCTCTCCTGCAGCCAACCGCATTTGCACCTCATCACAATATTGCCTGGCTCCTGTTCGGCGTAAGTTCAGACCAAGGCCAGACGGTCCACCAACTTTCCCCTCTCACGAACTAGCTACGAAAGCTGATCGTTAGCAAACTTGAGGGCCTTCTTGTGATTATCAGCCACAAATGTGACTGTTTCCAGACGCTCGTGCCGGTCTTGGTAATGAGCTTTCACGACGGCAGTCACAAGGACCGTCTCATAAGCGCGGTTATAGGCAGCCAGAAAATTGATGAAGAGGGTCGAGAAGTTCCGATACTCCTTCCCCAGTTGGGTACCCTCAACAGAAGCAGCGTCCACGGTCCTAAATAAACCGAGGATTTCAGCCTTAACGGTAGAGTTTTGGGCTATATGAGCGTAACCTCTATCAAGAAGATTGTAGAGTCTCTCCCACCCAGCCAGGACTTCGGCGGAGAAGGTATAGTTAGGAGAATTGGCCATTTTTGAAAGCAGAATACGAAAGAAAGGGGGAGAGAGGTGAGGCAGATGAGCGGAATGCGAAGATGGTAATCTGCTTTGAAGTAAATATTGATTTCATAGTGACGGTATCAACCAGTCAAGATTTCTCTTATCTACCATTCTCTATTGGCACCACCCTCGTTGGCTCGAATTCCCATCAGATGGCGACCTCAAGCCAAGCGAAGTCCGAAATCTCGCAGACAAGTTTTGACGAGACACCACCACTTGGAAGAAAGAA
>JAGVVM010008440.1:0-18260 GCA_019149425.1 Psidium friedrichsthalianum
ATTAGTCAATGCTAGTACTGCACTAGGATGCAAAGTCTTGTGGGAGCCACTTTTAGAGCCTTGTACTAGTTTGATATGCGTAGTTAAGGGCTAAGTGCTTTATAGAGATGTGAGTCTCGTGGGAGTCACCTCTAGAGCCTTGTACAAGTGATATGTATAGTCAAGGGCTAAGTGCTACATGGAGACATGAGTCTTGTGGGAGACACCTCTAGTGATATGTGTAGTCAAGAGCTAAGTGCTACAAGGAGACACAAGTCTTCTGGGAGACACCTATAGAGACTTATACTAGTGATATGTGTAGTCAAGGGCTAAAGGCTACACAGAGACACGCCTCTCGTGGGAGCCACCTCTAAGGCCTTGTACTATTAACATGTAAATCTAAGTTTTGTGGGAGCCACCTCTCAGGCCTTGGGTTAGGTATTGAGCATGGAATAGACCTTTAACATGTGATTTGATGAGATTGAGTATTGAACTGCACCATTGATAATTGTTTTGATATCATTAATGAAATAAGTATTTTTGTTATGAATATTTGAAGTAAGATATCACTCATTTTATTTTTGTAAGTTTGTCATATTCTAGCCTTGGTACAAATAAGCTATGTCTTGAGTCTTAAATATGTACCATGGATGTTGTATTTGCTTAGAAGAGAAATACACTACTCACTGAACTGTGGTTGCTCACTCTCCTTTCCTTCCTAGTCTTTTGATGTTCTTTAGTTAGAAGTAATTGGAGAGTAATATTGACGGAGAAGTATTTGTAGCTGAATTGTGGATATGAATATAGATAGTTGGGTATCTTTGAAATGATTTTTATTGGTTTAGTTTCTTAGCTTGTGTATTTACACACATATATGCTAGTACCATAAAAAAATCATTTTTTTAAATTGAACTATAGGACTATTCACAGAGAATTACCCAAAAAGTGTTGGGTTCATAAGGGCAATTACAAAACTTTTTTTTGTCAAATATAGGGCAACGCAGCGGAACAAACACAAAGCCTGTACATGGATTTTCCTCAGGAATTATTCATGCATTTTAATCTAAAACTAAAACAGGTATCAAGAAGGTTCGAGGCTTACCTCAAGGAACACACCAGAGCTAACTTGATCAGTATGTTCTTGAGCTTCACAAACGTCGAGCCTCTAGTTTTGACACACTACCAATCATGAGCCAACGGAAGACTAAACTCTCAAATTTTCACCCCTCGATCATGCTAGCGATACTTGAGAAAGTGATAATCTAGGCTTGAGCTTTAATCACGGACGACCTACGAACCTCAAGTGTTTAGTGCGCTCTCACACGTGCACGAAGAAAAATGCATGAAAGTCATGCGGTATGGGTGGAAGAAAACAAAGGAAAAGCTCTATTTCCCCAACCCCTATAAATAGGGGCTGGGATACCCCTAAACCACCCTACTTTAGGGCGGTTTGGGCAGTGGCCATCTGGCCACCACCTTTGACTTTTCAAAGGCGATGGTTGGCCCATCACCTTTAACTTGGTCAAAGGCAGTGGCACCGCTAGCCTGTCCTACCCCACAATTCGTCTCACTTATTTTCACCCTTTTTCTCATTTCATCTAACAGATAACAAACCTTATTTTTTGACTTGTATTGGATAAGAAATCTTATCTCTTATCCTTTAGATAATAGAACTTATCATCTTGTGATTCGTGTAGACATTACATCATATGACATCATGCCGAGGTCATGCTTGCATCGCATGCCTATCCATTCATAATTTAGAAATTAGAATCAAATCCTATTTGATCTAATATCGATTGACTATCTTTATAGTCATGATTACAAAACATCTTTGCAATTCTGTCTTCCATTTCAATGTCGTCATGCATTGATTATGGTGTATAACGTCCCTAGGTTCACCACTAAACTGACAGTAGAATGTATATTAACTAATTAATATCACCAAAAGGATTGACGATCCTAATCAATTTCTAAGTCCCACAAATCATGAGTGACATCTAGCAATATATCATAGCTACCCACACAGTATGAATGTTGCAAGAACATAATGAACCTGTCAGCTTTGGTTACAGTGTAATTCGATCTTTCTTTCTTACTATGTACCCAGACAGTGTGAATGTTGCAAGAACATAATGAACATGTCAGCTTTGGTTACAGTGTAATTCAATCCTTCTATCTTACCATGTCCCGATCAAACAAAGACTATGTTTTACAATCAAGCCACCAATTCAATCATATGCATCAATCTATCTGATATGCATACACACGAGATATTCTCGTCAACCTTGGCTGAGGATTTTCTATATACCGTCATGAATAGATAGCATAGGACATCAACCTCATACTTAAACGAGGAGACAGATCTTACTGTTGCACACGTCTGTGACTTCGTATACGAACGACCCATAACCATCAAGTACAAAGGTGGATGACGACTCACCAATATGTGCATTTGTAAACCATAGCCACTCGACATACAAGCTAACATCGTGCCTTAGGTCAAAGGATCTTTACACTTGACCAAAGTATAAATGATTAGATGTTGTCCCGCACGAAGCTTCGATGCTTGCTAATCGTTAAGTGTCACATTCAGTGAATTCGATCGAACTTGTTCAATTCGAACCCATGTGCTCCAACTTAAACATCAATGTCTAATGACTTGTGACCCGTCATCCCCATCAATTATTCAATGCTTAATGGTGAGGTTGCGAACACATTGTTCTCAACCGGATCATTGATGTCCACTCAATGATCCATTGACCGAGAACAATTTAAAGATTGTGTTTAACTAAGACCTGCCATACATATTCTCGACGTCTCGAGAATAGGTTTAGCTATAACTGATCTTATGAACTTCATCCATCTAGATGGGATAAGATGAATAAACACGTCTTGCAATTAATAAGATTGAAAGTGCAGTAAAATGTTCAAATACAACCATCGCATGATTGTTTTAGAGCATACACCTAACAAAAATATTGTGGTAACTATCATTTACATTGGATAACCATACCTCGTTGATGCCTAACAAGAATGGGGATGACACAGCTGAACTTTCTCCCAAAGGACACAGCCTCAAACATAACCATCATTTAACATGTCACCCAAAAAAAATCTCCATTTATGTACCCAAAAGAATAGGAAACTCATTACAAGATCAGAGTTCTAAAATCCATGGAGATATAGTTTTGGGTGACATGTTAAATGTTGGTTATGTTTGAGGCTGCATCCTTTTGGAGAAAGTAGGTTGTGTCATCCCCAATCTTGATGGATTCAGGGTGTGACAGGAATTGGACTTGAAGCTTAAAGATATTGTGATTTAGATCACATACTTCATTCCCATATTTAGGCATCGACAAGGTATGGATATCCAATGTAAATGATAGTTTCTTTTTGGTCAAAATGTATATGGTAGTTAACACATTCTTTTTGGGTAATTCTCTACCGGACGGTTCTACTATTCAATTAAAAAAAACTAATTTCTCCGATACCAGTGGATTTTTCTAATGTGAGATTTTGTAAGACTATTCTCAAAATGGTCATCAAACTGAGCAAGGGCTAGACTAGTGATGAACAAGTTGAGTAGAGTATTCCACTTCGAGGTTTACAAAATCCATTGAGGTGTAAAATTTGTCAATGAGGCAATGTTTTTTAATACACTGATCATGAACCTTCCAAGGTGAAAAAATTAAGTCAATCAGACGTCATGTGAAAAAAATTATTTATAGTCAAAATTGTGTTAATCCAATGTCAACTTTAGAAACCTTAATACAAGTTCATATGTTTTTGTAGAAACTATCGCATGACATCATCTCCCGGTTGCATTTTCCTGATTAGCGTATGCGGAAAGATAATCAAGAGTGAGCCAAAAAAAAAAAAAAAGAAGAACTCCATAGTCAAGCAACTGCTTTCCATGTGTAAAAGGTTAACTAGTTGATAGTGTGTATAATGATGTACGCTAGTATAAAAACAAGGAAAATCACATAAATGGTCCATCAATTTTGGCTCAAGACGCAAGTTCTCCCTTGAACTTTTAATTTGTTCAATGTGGTCATTGAACTTTGTCCAATATGCAATGTCATCCATGAAATTTTAATTTTTCAATGTGATTTTTAAAATTTTGGTACATATTCAATTTAGTCCTTAAACTATATGAAAATGTTCAATATTATTTCTGAACTTGAATTGATAGAAGAATAACATTACATTTTTTTTTATATTGTTTAGGGACTAGATTGAACATTTACCAAAGAATCAGAGACCACATTGAACAAATTTCAAGTTCAATACAACATTGCGCATTGAGTCAAAGTTCAAGAACCATTTGTGTAATTATTCCTCAAAACAACTACCATCTCATTCCCAGCCATGTAAGCTTCAAGATCATTTTATTTGTACATAAATATTTCCAAATTCACCATATGGCTTTTCAAAGCACGCAAACAAGCAATGCTAGTGAGCCTTTACTAGTTTTCCTTTCATTTCTCCACTTGGATTGAAGACGAAATTTGGATTGAAAAAAAGTTGTGTTTGACAAAGAATGTTACTACTAATCCTACTAAAGGTGGATCATATGTCCTTTATGTGTTTAACAAAATGTCACTGCTAATTCTCCTAAAGGTGGGTCACAAGTCTTTTATGTTATTTTGCTCGATCAAGTTGGGAATCCAACATCCTTTGAAATGTAATCCATCTGTTCATCATTCCCTAAAATGAAAGCACTCTAGCAATCAACAATGCAAGCCATCTATGTTTTCCCAACTCTGAAAATCAATTCCCAAAATGCTGTCTACTATCTCCAAAATATTATCAGTTAGCATAACAACCTTAAGATAGTTTTCTCTAGCACCACTGATTTCTTTATTGTTTTTCGATACTCAAAACATAATCTCGAGATCATTAAATTTGATAATCGTAATATCTACTAAAGCATAAGTCTAATTCTTCAAATTTTCAATAGCCATCAATTAGCCCTCCGAGATTCTCTTGGGGTCCAAGAATATCACATCATCTGCTTAAAATTTGTATAAGTCAACTCTCATGTAATCTGTAAAAATCTTCAACTAGATTTCATGTTTTTACTAACTCGTCAAATACGTTGACACCTAAATTTGGACTCTCGTTTAGTCATTGTTCACGCAATTTGTGTCAGGAATATCTTTCACCGAAACTCGCTCTTCGATTTTTATTAATACGGGTTATGTGGCTCTGTTCTGATGGAGAATCTGAATGAGAAGATTCTTCGAAAGTTGAACAATCTACGATTACAATACTCCTACTCACTGTAAACGGGAAATAAATTACTGGAATCTGAAGGTACTTGGAATGGAAAATGCAGGAAAGTTAAACTGCAGGCAGTAATGAAAACTCGAAAGAAATAGAGCATTTTTCTTTGATGTGTGTCCGGTGTCCTCTCTCCACTTTTCTGGATACTTATTCACCTTATATTCTCAATTGCTTGAGTAGTTATTCTTTAATTTCAAACCTTTGAATTTTAGGGCTGCTGCTCATCTCCTCTCAACCCACAATTCTCACAACTTGTACATGGAAATCAGAACATTTTCTAATCCCACTTGCAACCGCATGGTTGATTGAATCTTTTTTGAATGACATCCCTTAACTTCCAAAAACCTATTCGTGCCCATGATTTTTACTCCATATTCCCCGAATTTCGGGATACAATACCCACGTCACATATCTGAGACTTACCGAATTCACGCGCATTGTTTCCTCCATTCGGTATCTGTTTATACTTTCTTTTAAGCTTCTAGAATGTAAAAACACCATCGTGTTATTCGGTATGTCATTTTCTCCTTGTCGCACATCGAGATCTACTAGTAGAGTCTTTCCACACGATATGTTGTTTTCAAGATACCGAATCATTAAGAGACAACTTTTCGATATCAACATATGCCCTCTTTTAAAAGAATTAAAAGAACTTCAATTCTTTTAAATATATGATTAACTGAACTTTTACCTTTTCGTCCCAAACGACGCTTTTCATGTCGTTTCTAGTATAGGTCATTTTAGCTTCTTTTCGTACAAGCTATAAAGTCCTCTGTACCCACGAAATCAAATTTTTGCCTTCTTCCAAACCACTCTTGCATTTGACTGTTTGGCTTCTTTCTTCTTCATCTATTCGCACTCTGTCTAGTTTCCACATTGATCCTCGCTTCCCACTTCAATGGCGTCTCAAGTTTCCACCTTTTCTTCTACAACAGCTCTTGAACGTTTCTTCGAGTTCGTGGAATCGGACGATTTGGATGATCGTCACTACTTTTCTCTCATGAACGACGACGGTAACGATTTCTTTATCTTGGGTCCTGCCCTTTACAATCATTTTTTGATTCCAAAGATTTATTTGGATGTTTTCCCTTGACATCCAACTGAAATCCTTCCCATCCATCATTCACCTGTTCGGCTTTATAACTAGACTTCTCAACCTTCCCATCTTAGGGCTTTTTTCCCACTCGACCAATCCTTCTATCAGTGGTACTCCTGGCTTCATCCTTTTAAAGGCACACTTTGGGATGAGCTTCAGATTAACGATGCTCTTCGTCTTTGTTGTTTTCACTATCGTTCAAGCTTCGAGCTAATCAGTTCCCTATCTAGCTTTTGGTCTTCATCCACCAACTGCTTCTTTTTCCTTTTACTCCAACGACTGTAACCCTTCTTGACCTCATTTGTATCATTGGTCTCAGTCCTCTAGGACCAGATATTGCTACCATTCTGACAAACACTTGCCCAGGGTTCTGTCAACTCACAGACTCTGATTATCTTACGGAACTTTCTTGAGCATGTATTTTCAGAAAGATGGAGAGGTTACCGATGAGGAACACACTGCCTTCTTACTTTGTTGCCTATGCAAATTTCTCTTTTGTCACCCTATTATTAGGGTATCTAAAGATTTCTTATACATAGGTAATGCCATAGCCGCAGGAACCAAGCTAGCCCTTGGTAAAACTGCCTTTGCTCTCCTATATAGAGACTTTTCTCATGCCGCTTCTCTCACTTCTTTAGGTGCGAATGGGGTTTTTGGTGGCTCTCTTTGGATTTTATAAATTTGAGCTGCCTTCTATTTCCCTTCATGGTTCTTAGAAACCCAACTTGATCAACCCCTTTCGATCTCTCTACCAAATGATCCTTCTTGCCAAGCTTTGAGTCAGGAACTCCTCCCTCTTGATACCTAATTTCCTTCTTGTTTTCGGTATTTCATAACTCATCTATATTCCTTTCACGCAGAGATTTTTTATTTTACCCTCTTTTTAGCTCCCGAATTCTGTCGATATCTCCCTGGTTTTTAGAATAATCGTAGCGAGTACTGGCAAGTTATATTGACTTTCATCGACCTTCCTATTAGGATCTCGTTCAAGAGCAGACTCACCTTTAGCTTTGAAATCTACTCTCCCCAATCTTGCGCTCAGCAATTTGGGCTTACCCAAGGGGTTCCTATCCTAGCACTTTACACTTTCTCTTTCCCCTCTTTACCCAACAAAGTCCTTTGAAAATTCTTGGATACTTCACCGTTCACCGAATTGAATGTCATCATTCGGAGAATCTACTAAAAACTTCCTATATCTGAGTTCGAGCGAAACCTGCATATGCTACCCTTGACTTCACATATTCGTGGAAAGAACACCACTCTCTTGTTTTTTTCGAAATCCAAAATCTAGAGTCAATCTGGGATCGAGTGCAGGAGGCAGATCCTAACTCAAGCCCCGAAGCAAACAAGGCACCTAAAGCACTTCCAGCACCATTGAGAGAATCCAAGAAAGGTAACCTCTTTCCTTTTGTTGTGTGATACTGACTCACTTGTTGCTTAACACTATTACTCATCCTTGCAAATGGGCAAAAGAAAAAGCACAACATCACCAAAGTCTCCTGTTCTAAAAAAACCAACTCAAAAATAATCAAAATAGGAATCAAGCATTCGCATATTCGTGCCTATCCCTTCGAAAGCCTCAGCCAAGAGTTCACTTCCTGACTTGTCGCTCCGTTTATTGAAGAAACCTCGATCGAGCAAGAGTAAGTCATTGTACTTTCTTTCGTAGTTACATTTGTAACTGCTGGGCTATCGTATCTAACTTTAGTTTTTGAATTCTAGGTTCTAAGAAGACACCGCCCCTTCTCCATCTCCTTCGATTTCTCCGATCCTAATCTCGAGTCCTGCTGTAGAAGTAGAAGCTTCTCCTTTTCTCGAAACAATTTATGCCCCACTACTAATTACTTTTCAAGATTTATCTGCTTCCCAAGAAGCTGATTCTACAAATTCAATTGGTATGTGTATCCCCTATTTACTTTTCATAAAATCTCTTGATTGAAGATTAATCAATTCACTCACCCATTATTGAACTTTTTCGATTTTAATTGACCCCTCAAATATAGTCATGAAAAAAGAAACTTCAATAGTAGAAACCTATCCTCCTCTTCTTCAAATTGAAGCCAATACAGACATACCTCAAATCACACGCAACTGCACATATCACTGAAAAAAAGTGTCCCTGCTTACACTTGCGGTATGTGAACTTCTACTTTACTTCCTTCTTGGTGTATTTTAGTTGAAAACTAATTAATCCCTTGAATTGTAGACACTGAAGACCTCGTTTGGCGGTAACGCAAATTTGACCCTTGAAGTTGAACTCTTCACAAGTCCTTCAATGATTAATTCATCTCTTTTGCCCCTGCATCACTCCCTAGAGCACCCAGAACTTCAATTTCTGACATACCATCATCACCAATAATTGCTACTCTGCCTTTGAAAGAGATCTCCCAAATGTCTGAACAAGAAAAGGCTGATTTAAAAGAATTCCACTATGTCAATCAAGACAAGAACAACTTGGTATAGACCAACCACAAGACCTCTCAGGTTGTGCCATTCTGAAATTCAAACGCATTTTCGAGATTGGTAATACTGAATGGAATTTAATTCATTGGCAAGCTCTAGTCAATCTCACTTGGAATTATCTACTCCAAGAATGACTGACTGAAAGGAAAGGCTACTAGGACTTTAAAGTACGTGAACCTGGATCAGTCGATACGTGTCTCCTAAACAGCCGCCGCCCGTTGGTGTAAGTAGTTACTAGAGTTATTGTTCAATGGATTTGGCCACGAAACAAATTCAAACTTGGACAATCGAATTTTCAAGGATACCGTAATTAAGTTTTGAACGTTGTTTCGAAGGATTCAGAGTTAGTAGAATCGCTCCAGAGTGCCGGGAAGAAAAAGAAAAGTGAAAAATGACCGTTTTGCCCCTATCTTGCGTTAGACTCCCTAGATGTGGGTTAAAAATGTTTGTAAGTTTAGAGTTTTGTACTGGGTTATCTCTCGTGTTTCATGTCGTGCGTGTCCAAAATTTCATCCAATCCTGATGGCAATGCTTTTTCTGAGGAAAAATGTCAAACTAAGGTCCCGTCCCATCCATCAAATCTATTTTGCAAGAGTAATCTCACCTTTTCATGTCACAGCACATACTTTTTTGGGGAATGTCACCTCATCCCACCTTTTCATCAACTCATCATTTCCTTTGTCTTTTTCCTCTTTAATGCCCTCCCCTACTACCAACCACCCCTACTAACCTATCTTAGCCATCACCCTCACCTCACTTGTCACCTCATAACTTATGTCTCATTAGTTACACCTAAATTTTTGATTTTCCCTCATTTCAATCATTATTTTATAAAAAATTAGAGACTAAACTTTAGTCTTTGACCAAAATACTTAAATCATTTTTTTGTGTAGTTTCATGTGCATTGATTTAATTTCTGCATGCATTGCATTTTTTTTATTTATTTCATTTTAATTGTCCACGTGTACACCCTCATGAGGACATCTATAGAAGAAGCTGAAGTTGAACTACGTAGTGTTACTCATCTAAAGAACCTTAGACGAAGAAATAATTATCCGAAGGGTGATTAGCTAGCAAGTGGAGATTCCATTGCTAACTGATCATGATGAAAAAAGGAAGTAGGCCATCTCAGGGATTATACATGCCATTTCGGTGAAAAAGGTGAGAGAGGAGGGCCAAGAGCGTCTCCGAGTCATTGAAGTGGCTCCCTCCACTAAACAACCAAAGAGCATCTAGGACGACAGAAGGTGGGTGGAAAAAAAAATGACTCCAATGATGCATATCCTTAGGAATAACAATGGACAGATTCATCGGCGGAGATGGGGGGTGAGGCCCAGTATTGGAGGGTCTGCTTCTTCTTCGCTATCCGAGCAAAGAAAATGGCGGTCTCATCGTCTCCAATCAACTCCTCGCTTTACGCTAACACTGGCAACTTCAACCTGCGCTCGTCGTCGCCTAGGCTCCTCCGATTCGGCTCCACTTCCAAGCCCGCAATTACATAACTAGCCTCCTCGTTCTCGCTTGTAAATTGGGCAGTGGAGCGATCAAAATACTGGAGGCGCACAGAATCCCGCCGTCGATGGAGATTGGGATGGCGACGAGATCGCACTTGTGGAACGGGAGATCTGTGAGCAGAGCTCTGAAAATTGTGAGGGGCAGAAGGGAGGAGGTTTCGGTTTCCAAGGAGAAAGCTTTGCGTCGTCACTGCATACGTAGCCATCCTCCTCATCGTCCTCTCTATCGTCATGTTGATCTACTTATCGAGGAAGGGCTTCGACGACCATCGGGAGCACGTTTTCTCCGAGGACAGATCGGTTTAAGCTGATTCGCAGACCAAGAACTTTGGGATGCTCCTTTCAAAGCTTTGGGTTTACACACCTTCATCAAGCCCGTTGGTAGATACAAAGGTGCACGAAATTGATCGATATATAAACTGTGAGGAGCCTGCAGGATTAAATCAGATGCAACTAGTTATTGTAGATTGGTGGCTTGTAGCGCTGCATAATGAATGCCACTTTAGTTATTCCTCAACTGGATAGACAATCATTCTGGAAAGACTCAAGTACCTTTTCAGATATCTTTTGATGAGGTTTCAATTTTATAGAAGCTTTGAAAGGAGATATAAGAGTTGCCGGGAGCTCCCCAAAGGAGTTAGAATCAGTTCTCCTCATGCGAGGAAGCACTTTACTTCTTGGGCGAGCATGGGTTACTAGCGAAGAGATGACAAGGTTATCGCATGAGTACCGGGTAATTCATGTTGCAAAAATCGGATTCTCGACTAGCAACAATGATCTTGCCTCTTGACATCCAGAGATTGAGGTGCATGCCATGTATAACGCACTTCGTTTCTCTCCCCCAATTGAGATCCTGGCAAAGAAGCTGATAGAGGCGGCTAAGGAGTCGTGAGGGACAATACATCGCTCTTCATCTTAGATATGAGAAAGACTGCTGTCTTTTGCGGGTGTTTGGTATCTTATGGCACGACTGAAGCAAGAATCAAAAGAGTTGACATATTAAGGGAACCGGTGGTACTGCTCAAGGAAAATACCTCACCAAACCCCGACCGACCGATGCATCTGTCTGGACCCAAGATAAAAAAAAAAAAAAACTCATCAAAATTCTAGGTCTAGAATGTGGGTATTCCTTGCGGACGCTAAAGGCCGTGACTATTTCAAGAATTCACCCGGACCCTGCTAGAGAGAGCTCAGGTAGACCACCAGCCAAGCCCTCCATTGACGCGAAGCAAGTCTCAAGCCCGAACCAATCCTTGGAGCACGAACTCGGTTGCTAAGTTTTTGGTGCAAATTCAAGAGAAGAAAGGAATCTTCCAATCTAGGTAAAATTAATAAATTTGGATTTTCTGAATATTTGATTCAATATCTCAATGGACTGAATTTGCCATATCTAAGAGAAATCATGTTACAACAAATTGAGATATTCACTTACCTTAATCCGATATCGTGTCGTCAATTATAGAGAGGATAATTATATCTTAAAACATTTAGACTTAACAACCAAAGATTTCCTAGATGAGTTTTAGGACTTAATTCAAATTATTTCCTATACATTTAGGATAATCTTTTGTTTAGTTAGTTTTATTTCATTAATAATTAAATTCCGAAAATTCATTAAAAACATAACAACAAATATCTTGTGTATATGCATTCATATAATTTAGAATATTCCATGTCATGCATTTAGATAATGTGTTTTTATTTTATATGCCATGTCATATAGGTTAGCCTGCATACCTTGATATGTCATATAGTTTTGTTGCATTTATCTCTTCATGTCATCATTTTTGTTATGTCATTGGTCTGTGTCATGTATTTGCATATCATTTTGTCATGTCATCATATTTTTCATGTCATTTTTGGGGGGCTAGCTCATATAGTTAATCACATTATTTTGCCATGTTATATTTTTCTCGTCATTATCTACGTCCATTCACGTAATTAGAGCATATTGTTTTGGCATGTTATAGTTATAGTCGCATTAATATTATTTTGAATGTTTTAATTGATTAGATAAATTTTGGCATATAGGGAAATTTAATCTTAATTGCGCATGGCCTTTCACTGTCATTCCTTTAATTAATTTATGTCATTGAATTCATTTTTGTTCACTCATGCATTTATTACATTCATGCAATTACATTCATGAAATGAGAACATTAAAAACATTAAAAATTTTAGAAAAAAAAAAAAAAATTCGGAAAAATTCTAAAAAATTTAATGGGGAATAGAAATGACCACATTCAACTGTTTGACCGATTTTTCATTTACCGAGCCATGGGGGAAAAAAAATGACCATTTTTGTCCTTTCTGGTAGTTTGACCCAAACCTTTTCAAGTCACCCCGAATGACTTTTCATAAAATAAAAATGGTACTGAAGAAGGGCGTTAGAGTAATCTAGAGTAATCAAGTCCCCCCGACTTTGAATCTCTGGTTTGTAGAATAATTTAATTCTCCCGCTAAGTTACTTAGGTTTTCTAATTGACCTTCCAAAAATGATTAGCGACACTCCTATTGAAATCTGTGTATGTAAATATTGAACCTAAGTCGCGATTTTGGTAGAGCTTGGAGCTCGATTAAGGTTAGTTAATCTAAGTTAATTAATCTGTAATATCCCATTAACCTGGAATTTCACCCGAAAAAAAATACGAATTTTTTAGGGTCGCGATAGCTTGGCGACTCTGCGGCGGAGTTGTTCTTCATTTTGAAAATTTTTTTTACAGAACATAGTGGACCATACCTGAAAAAATTTCATGAAAGTTCATTTGATTTGACAATTGGTTAAATCCTAATCTTTAAGTGTTTAATGGTTTTGCAGCATGGAAGGCTATTATAGCGCCTATTCCTGCAAAACCATTAAACACTTAAAAGATTAGATTTAACCAATTGTCAATCAAATGAACTTTCATGAACTTTTTCAGGTATAGGTCCACTATGTTCTTAAAAAAATTTTCAAAAATTAAGAACAACTCCCCATTCAACCCCCCCCCCCCCCCCAAAAAAGAAAAAAAAAAAAAAAAAAAAAAAGCCACGCAGAGTCGCCAAGCTATCGCGACCCTAACAATTTCGATAGGGTGAAATTCCAGGTTAAATGGATTACCAGATTAATTAACTAGATTAACTAACCTAATTCGAGCTCCAAGCTCTACCAAAATCGCGACTTAGGTTCCATATTTAACATACAATATTTTCAATAGGAGTCTCGCTAATCATTTTTGGAGGTCAATTAGAAAACCTAAGTAAATTACGGGAGAATTAATTACTTCTACAAACCAGAGATTCAAAGTCGGGGGACTTGATTACTCTAGATTACTCTAACCGCCCTTTCAGTACCATTTTATTTTATGAAAAGTCATTCGGGGTGCTTGAAAAGGTTTGGGTCAAACTGACCATAAGGACAAAATGGGGGGGGGTCATTTTTCCATTGCTCGGTAAATGAAAATAGGTCAAACCAGTTGAATTGGTCATTTCCTATTCCCCATATTTTTTAGAATTTTTCCGATTTTTTTTATTTTTCTAAAATTTTTAAGTGCTTTTAACGTTTCCCTCGACTTTCCTGAATGTAATGCATGAAATGGTAATAATGCATGAGGGAACAAAAATGAATCAATGACATAAATATTAAACGGAATGCGTAAAGGCATGCGCAATTAAGATATTAATTTCCCTATATGCCTAACATTTATCTAATATTAAAACATTCAAAATAATATTAATGCGACTATATATAACATGCAAAACACTATGCTCTAATTACGTAATGACGTGCATAATGATCGAGAAAATATCACATGCAAAATTAAGTGATTAACTATATGAGCTAGCAAAAATGACATGAAAATATGATGACATGACAAAATAATATGCAAATACCTGACACAGACGCAATGACTAACAAAATTCATGACATGAAGAGATAAATGCAACAAACTATATGACATATCAAGGTATTCATTCTAACCTATATGACATGCATATACAATAACACCATTATCTAAATGCATGACATGGATATTCTAATTATATGAATGCATATACACAGATATTTTTGTATATTTTTTTAATGAATTTCGGAATTTATTATTAATGAAATTAAACTATCCTAAACAAAGATTATCCTAAATGTCTAGGAAATAATTTGAATTAAGTCCTAAATCATCTAGAAATCTTTGGTGTTAAGTCTAAATGTTTTAAGATATAATATCCTCTCTAAATGACGATACGATCATCGGATTAGGTAAGTGTAGCTCAATCTTGTCAACAATGATTTCTCTTAGATATGCAAATTACAGTCCATTGAGATATTGAATCAAATATTCAGAAAATCAAATTTAGATAATTTCCTAGATTGCAAATTTCCTTTCTTCTCTTGATTTTGCACCAAAACTTAGCAACCGAGTTCGTGCTCCACGGATTGGTTCGGCTGGAGACTTGCTTCGCGTCAATGGAGGGCTTGGCCCCTGGTGGTCTACCTGCTCTCCTCTTAGCAGGTCCGGGTGAATTCTTGAAAAAGTCACGGCCTTTAGCGCCAGCAGGGAATACCCACATTCCTATGACCTAGAATTTTGATGTTTTTTTTTTTATCTTGGGATCCAGACAGATGCGTCGGTCGGGGTTTTTGTGAGGTTGTTTTCCTATTGAGCAGCTACCACCGGTCCTTTAATATTGTCACTCTTTTGATTCTGCTTCAGTCAGAGCCATAAGTACAACCCGCAAAAGACAGCATGTCTTTCTCATATCTAGATGAAGAGCGATGTATTGTCCCTCACGACTCCTTACCGCTCTATCAGCTTCTTTGCCAGGATCTCAATTGGGGGAGAGAAACGAATGCGGTATACATGGCATGGCACCTCAAATCTCTGGATGTCAAGAAGGCGATCATTGTTTGCTAGTCGAGAATCTGATGTTTTGCAACATGAATTACCTGATACTCATGCTATAACCTTGTTCATCTCTTCGAGTAACCCATGCTCGCCCCAAAGAAGTAAGTGCTCGCGCATGAGGAACTGATTCTAACTCCGTTTGGGAGCTCCCTGGCAACTCTTATATCTCCTTTCAAGCTTCTATAAATGACCTCATCAAATATATCTGAAAAGTACTTGTGTCTTTCCGAATATTGTCTATCCAGTTGAGGAATAACTAAAGAGGGCATTCATTATGCGCGCTACAGCCACCATATCTACAATACTAGTCTGCATCTGATTTTAATCCTGCATTGCTCCTCACAGTTTATATACGATCAATTTTTCGTGCACCTTTGTATCTCCAACGGGCTTGATCAGGTGTGTAAACCCAAGCTGAAAGGAGCATCCCAAAGTTCTTGGTCTGGAATCAGCCTTACACCGATCTTCCTCGGAGAAAACGTGCTCCCGATGGTCGTCGAAGCCCCTTCCTCGATAAGTTATATCACATGAACGTAGAGAGGCGATGAGGATGATGGCTACGTTGCAGTGACGACGGCAAAGCTTTCTCCTTTGGAACCTGAACCTCCTCCCTCGCCCCCTCACCTTTTTTCCTCAGAGGCTCCTGCTCACAGATCTCCCGTTCACAAGTGCGATCTTCTCGCCAATTCCCAATCTCCTCGACGCGGGATTCTGTGCTCCTCCATGTATTTTGCTCGCTCCACTGCCCAATGTTACAAGCGAGAAAACGAGGAGGCTAGTTTTATGTAATTGCGGCTTGGAAGTGGAGCCGATCGGAGGAGCCTAGGCCGACGACGAGCGCGTTGAAGTTGCCAGTGTTGCGTAAACGAGGAGTTGATTGGAGACGATGATACCGCCATTTTCTTTGCTTCGAGCGAAGAAGAAGCAGACCCATCAATACTGGGCCTCACCCCCCATCTCGCCGTAGTAATCTGCCATTGTTTTCCTAAGGATCATGCATCATTGGAGTCACTTTTTTTTTCCACCACCTTCTGTCGTCTTACTAGATGCCTCTTTGGTTGTTTAGTGGGGATCCACTTTCAATGACTCGGAGCTCTTGCCCTCCTACTCTACCTTTTTCACCGAAAGTGGCTCATGTATAATTCACTTGATGATGGCCTACTTCCTTTTTTCATTCATGATCAGTTAGCACTGAATCTCCACTTGCTAGCTAATCAACCCGTCGGATAATTACTTTCCTTCGTCTAAGGTTCCCTTTAGATGAAGTTTAACCACTACGTAGTTCAACTTCATCTTTCATCTCTAGCTGTCACGTATGAGCGTGTACACAGATTGATCAATTAAAATTGAAATAATAAAAAAATGCAATGCAGCATAAATTAAATCCAATGCCTGAAACTACACAAAAAAAGATTAAGTATTTTTGGTCCAAGGACTAAAGTTTAGGGGTCTCTAATTTTTTATAAATAAATGATTGAATGAGGAAATCAAAGATTTAGGTGTCAACTAATGAGACATAAAGTTATGAGGTGCAAGTTATGGTGAGGTCTGGCTAAGATAGGTTATGTAAGGGGGTGGTTGGTAGTAGGTAGAGGGCGCATTAGAGGAAAAAGACAAAGAACTGATGAGTTGTGAAAAGGTGGGATAGGTGACATTTCCTCCAAAAAGTAGTGCTGTGACCTGAAAAAGGTGGGGGGATTTTTAACTCTTTGCAAAATAGATTTGATGGATGGGACCTTAGTTTGAACATTTTTCCCTCAGAAAGCAACTGCCATCAGGATTGGATGAAATTTTGACACGCACTACATGAACGAGACTACCCAGACAAAACTCTAACTACTTTACAAACATTTTACCCACAGTCTAGGGAGTCTGAACGCAAAGAATAGGGCCAAAACGGTCATTTTTTTTCACTTTTTCTTTTCTTCCCGACAACTCTGGAGCGATTCTACTAACTCTGAATCCTATTCGAAACACGTTCGAAAACTTAATTCGGTATTCCTTGAAAATTCGATTGTCCCAAGTTTGGAATTTTTTTCGTGCCAATCCATTGAACAATAACTCTAGTAATTACTTTACAAACCAACGGCGGCTGGTTAGGAGATACACGTATCGACTGATCAGGTTCACGTACTTTAAAGTCCTAGGTAGCCTTTCCCTTTCAGTCTTCATTCTTGGAGTAGATAATTCCAAGTGAGTTTGATAGAGCTTGCCAATGAAATTACATCCTTACAGTATTACAATCTCGAAAATTGGTTTGAATTTCAGAATGGCACGAACCGAGAGGTCTGTGGTTGGTCTATACCAAAGTTGTTCTTGTCTTGATTTGACTATGTGGAATTTCGTTAAATGCAGCCTTTCTTGTTAGACATTTGGGAGATCTCTTTCAAAGGCAAGTAGCAATTATCCACTGGTGATGATGGTATGCAGAATTAAGTTCTGGGTGCTCTAGGGAGTGATTCAGGCGCAACGAGATGAATTTAATCATTGAAGGACCTTGTGAAGCGTTCAACTTCAAGGGTCAAATTGGCGTTCCAGCCAACGAGGTACTTCAGGGTCTACAATTCAAGGGATTAATTAGTTTTCAACTAAAATAACCAAGAAGGGAAGGTAAAGTAGAAGTTCACATACCGCAAGTGTAAGCATGACACTTTTTTCCAGTGTTGATGCAGTTGGACGTGTATTTGAGGTATGTCTGTATTGGCTTCAATTTGAAAAAAAACGGGAAAGGGAGGGAAAAAAACGTGGATGAGATTACCCGATTCCTCTTCTCTCCGCGCCTCTTTGGCTTAAGTGGGCTAGGTGTCTCCTGTTCCTTCTCTCCTTTCAGGTACGTTTTTGCTATTGTGTGTAGGGAATAAGCGGGTGCGTGCTGGGGGGAGAAGTGTTGTCGTTGTTGTGTTTCCTCTGGACTCCAGAAGTTTGAGGGGGTAACAGGAGGGGAGATGAGGTATTACTATCAAGGGTTATGAGGACTGGGTTCTTTAAGTTGGTTTAAATAGAGATGGCGCTGGCTTGCCTTGAGATCGATATGGG
>JAGVVM010008441.1:0-15008 GCA_019149425.1 Psidium friedrichsthalianum
CCGCTCCCCCTCCTCCTCTCCCCTCCCCCTCCTCTTCCTCTCTTCTGCTCTTCGTCTATCCCTCCTCCGCGCCCGTACCGTTCGTTTGCTCCCCTGTGCGGGCCGCGCCTCTTCTTGTCTCGGCCTCCTCCTCCTCCCCTCTCTCTCTCTATACTAGACGCGATCGCGGCGCAGTCCTCTGGCCGAGCCGCGAACAAGACTGCGAGTACACCCATACGACGACGGTGATGGACGACGACGTAGAGCGGCCTTCGCGCGCTTCGCCGAAGCCCGAGCATCTCTGCGCTCCCGCGGCTGCCACCCCCCCTTCTGCTTACCGCTGCCGCGCCCGCCCTCTTTTCCCCTCGGCCGCTCCGCGCGTTAACAACACACAACACACACCCACAACACACACACACACATCCCACACCCACACACACACACACACACACCACCACAACACGTAATGTACATAAGTATGTGAAAACAAGTGTTCTATACGTTGCTGTGTCAAGTCTTCTGTGTTAAGTGCTGTAGGGTTATTGTACTTCCTGCATGGGTCTCTAATTTATGATGATTTAAACATAATTAAAATAGATCTCATAGAAAAAGTGGCGTGCTTGGACGTCATAGGTAATTATGTAATTTTGATCTATAAGTATAGGAAATCAATGCCAATTTTGATGATTGAGTGAATCTAATCAACAAAAGCTATGGTTTTAGAAATGAAAATTGAGTACTTAAGTTATAGAAGAATGATGTCTCGAGTTAATTCATATAATGGATTATGAAATTTTCATAATTTCTGTATTTGGATTATGATAGCCATGGAGTTAGAGGACGAAATTTTTACGTTAGGAATAAAACATGTAATTAATTTCTATGCTGGCATATTTACATGGGAATATCATCGAGAGGTTCGTGTGATATTACTACACTAAGATTACATGACAATTGTTACATAGTAGTAATGATGCATGTGTTATGCCATATACCCAAACGGCGATGGATCGTTTTATAAAATAAATATTTCATGGCTGTTTTATTGTGCAAACCCTTTCTGAGGTTTCTGGATATCCACGAGGGAGTGTTAATGGAGAGGTTTGTTTACATGATTGCTTCTTCTCGAGATGCTAGGCATCTTGAAAAATCTGAGGACCAACCTTTAAGCTCAGGCCCTCCCAGGAAGCTAGGACCACATAAGCCAGGCCCCATGCACTAATAAATCATTCTTTACTAACAAAAATCGCGTCGGGAACGGAAACTCCAAAAGGGGGAAAAAACGGATGAGTCGGAACACCGGGTGTAAACAAAATGTAAATGAGGAAATAAAAAAAAAAAAATAAGGGAAATAAAAAAAATTTTTGGGGACAGAATAAACAAAACATAAAAAACAAAAGGACAAAAAAAAGAAGAAACGGCGGATAGAAATTGAAGGAAAAAAAAAATTTTTAAGTCAGTCTGGTCGACATTGAAGTGTGTCGTCGAGTGGTGACACATGTGACTAGTGGTGCATCGTGCCATCGGAAGTGGCCGCCACCAATCATTTAGTATGAGGGTTGCATGGAAACCTACGAACGATTTGGGAGAGGGATGAGATCGTGTCGATGTTTGCGGAAAACCACGCGAGATTAGATTCGCGGTCGCGACTTCTTAGACGTCAATCATTGCTATTACACGCTTCTTCGGTATCTAAGTTGCGAGTGACTCTTTTATCTTTAATCTAAGAGGTTCATGCAGTATTCTTTGGGTTAAAAGTAAGTCCTAAAGTCTAATCGGGTGCATGCAAAATGAGGAATATCTGTCCTACAATCACAAATAATGAGATAAATAACGCAATAAGAATCAATTCAAAGGAAGATCAATCAGCTAAGCAACAGATCAGCCAAACCAAAGCCTAGGGGAGTCTAAAACTTAGGGAGAGAATGCCAAACTAAGTTCAGGGGTGATTGGAGAAAGGGGCCCAAATTGGCAAAGGGCAAAATGATAATTTCTCAAAGTCAGGAGGATCACAGATGTGAGAATAGGTCAAATCAGTTGGATATGGTTTTCCTAATTTCTCACAATTTCTTTGAGAATTTCTGATTTTCCCAATTTCCGAATCTTTTTTGATTTTTTTGAATTTTATATTTCAAAAGCGAAATGTTCATATGTTTTGGTGGACATTTTCTGAGATTTGTTTATTTATTTAGATTTTTATATCTTTCAATTATTCACATTTTTGAATGTTCCTTGATTCTTTAAAATATTTTTTGGTGATTTCCATGATTTTCTGCGTCTATAATATATATATACTATTTTATGTTATTGTTTTTACTTTGTCATTTTGTTTATTTTTTATTTTTTAATTAATTCCCGCGACCGGGTCGTGTTGACCCAGCCGCTTGACTCGATAGCCCGAGCTAAAATCCTAAAACAAAAACGACATGTTTTAATTTTTATTAATTTTCTATTTTTGAATTTATTTTGATTTTCTAAATTTTTATTATGTTTCCATTTTTTTTTAAATACTTCGAGTTTGAGTATACGGGACCAGGTCGACTTGACCCGGCCCATAAACCAAAAGCCCGCCCCAAGATCCACTACCAGCCGACGTAAAAAACGGAGTAGTTTTGTGGCTATATTTTTTTTAATTTCGAAATTTATAGATTTTTTATTCTATTGTTATTATTTCCGCCTATGTTTAATCGAACGGCCTGAGATTACACGTGCTTTTTTGTTTTTTTTGGTTCCATCCTGACTGCTACCCTTTGCACTAGATCTCACGGTGAGATCAACCTTAGCCTCGATCTTGGCCTGCCCTTATTTCTAAAATAAAACAAAAAATGAAATTCGAGTTTTTGACTTCTCGAAAATTGGACTATCACGACACGTGACAGCTCTAACCAGTCCGATCAATTTGTTATCTACCCATCAATTAGACGCGAGCGACGTCGGCGTGGAAGTGCACACAAGTCTAGCTATTGAACGTTAGCTTGACCGAGGTGAAGACATAACCGGAGCAAGCCCATACTCCGGTGACCTCACCGAAGTTTCGCCGCGGTGCCAAAATAGGCCTAAGACTAAAAGGTTTATCCCGAATTTCGAATCCTAGAACAACTCTTAGTCAAGGCTGCCAACGATATCGCGATTTAGGCTTGAAGCATACCTACAACTACTCAAACCCAGGTCCGACGAGAGTGGAACCTCGGGCTGAGTGCTATTCCAGCCGTCTAGTCCAAGCAGTCACGAAATCCAATCAATCAACACACAGGAGTTCCTAGAAAGCTTACCTAGTCATCCATGGAGCTCGGAGATGCTTGCATCGAGCTTGTGAAGCCGCAGTGGGTCCGGGTGATAGGGAGACGGGCAGTGATTTTTTACTCGACGAAAATGCAAGGTAATGACATGATTGTATAAGTATGAGTACAGGAATAATATTGAATCAAATCAAAAATAATGAAGCTAGAGTATCCAACACTGGATTGAATTTACGCCATGGAAAGGAGCTTGGGGTTCAACAATGGAGTATACTGTTGGGAGAGACTGTGGATGTAAAAAGGAAAAAGGCTCATGAAATACTCCTGAGGCTTGAAGGGGCAACGAGTGCTCTCGGCGGGCCTTGGTTCTGTGCTTTGCTAAGCTGGAAGCTCTCTGTAAACCCTTCAATGCGGTCTAGACTATCTCTTCCCAAAAAACTCCCTCTCCTATTGCTGACATTCTCCTTTTCTAAAACCCACTTATACATATCAAAAAACCATCTTGAAAATCCCGAGATCATCCTCATTCCTCTCATCAAAACCAAATCTCCCAGATTGTTAGCATATCCTTCTTGTCGAGCAGTTCGTGCCAGAGGAAGAAGAAAAACAAGGCTGTCTTTTTTTTTTTTCCTTTTTTTAAGATTTTTTTTGTTGTTGGGTTGAAACTCAAAATGGGTCGACGGTGGTCCTAATGTGATCTGCCCGGAACCGACTGACCCGGTTGATCAATCGCCCAAATTAAACGTTTAAAAAATTGGAAATTAAGCGACTTATACCAAAAAATTGAATTCTATGGACATCAAATTCTATTGAAAACAAATTCATGCCAAGTCCTAGAGTGGATAAAAACCAATTTTTAAATACTACCGATTACCCATTTGGCAAAAATTCAAGACTCTTAATGGCTTTGTTTGCAAAAATTAACGCCACAAATGGATTTAGAAGCAAAGTCTAGGGGGCAACGGCCATCGATTTTCAATGTAGTCCTAGAAAATTTTTAATGTGTTTAAGTGTCTTTAGGCACCAATTTGACAAAAATCGAAAAATCTGCATTTCGAGGGTCCTTTTGTGAAAGTCGGAAAATTATTGAGGTTTTGGACCAGATTTTTAATTTTGAAAAAAGGGAGGATGACACGACTCTAAAAATGCAAAATGAAAAAATTACAGAGCTAAAAGTGAAATTCTAGAATTTCTCAAATAATCTAAAAATGATTATATCAATAAAGAAACCCTAGGTTCCAAAGTTGAATTTCGAAAAAATTTTCACAAAATAAGAGAAAACCAAGAAAAAAATATTGAATTTTTTTGTAATTTTCTTGGCCTCAAATACGATTTTTATTAATCTTGCCTTATTTTTCTAATTTCTGAAAAATATTAAAAATACGCAAAAATAAGGAAAATTATTTTTTGCTCAAAATTGGTTCCCTAGGCCAGGCCAAGGCCTCCAACGTTGATTTTGCCAATTTTTCATTTTTTTATTGATTTTTTGAAAATAAAATGCAGAAAAATATGAAAATATGGAAAATTATCTTTTGCTCAAAATTGGTTCCCTAGGCTATGCCGAGGTCTCCAAATTTGATTTTGAATTTATGAATTTTTTTGAAAATTTTTAAAAAGAAAAATTAGGCTAAATCAAGTGTTCAACATTATAAACGATGAGAAATGGATATTTGGTTTTCATTGTTAAAATGGGAAATGCCAAGGGGACCAGGAGGATAGTGTGCCATGTAAGGATATCTTTGACACATCCTATTAATCTAGGAGCAAACTTCCTTGCATGAGTATGTGTATAGATTCCAAGCAAACTATAGATGCCCACCGTCTAAAACAAGCCTCTATAAGATTAAGAGGACATGAAGTCTTATAATTCTACACGAGATGATATGGGTTTTTGTAGCTTAATATGGCCTGGGGTAGCCCCATCATGCGATATTACAAATTCAAGGTCGAGATCTAGAAAGAAAAAAGCTATAATGAGAATGAGAATGATTTCTTCATAATTAGCCGGATGTGGGGTTTTTACCATAAGCAATGTAAAACACTTGTGATGAATATCGTGTCATGTTTTAGACTTTATAATAGCGGCTATAAATAATTTGAAACTTCAAGTTAGATTATATAGAAATTCAAAATAAATGGATGAAGCATGTGTATGTGTGTGAGAAATTATTCGTTATACAAGCTAGGCGGGCCCACACGAGCCAAAAGGGCCCATGTGAATAGTGCAAAAGACAAGATGAAAATGTAAAAGAGAAACTTTGCTGGCGTGTTATGTAATTTGATATGGATACTAATAGGAAACAATTTCACTTTGATGATTGAGGTGATCTAATCAAGAACCAATTTTAGAAATGATGAAATTGAGTTACTTAAGTTATAGAAGAATTGATTGTTAAAGTTAAATTCATCTAATGGATTAGGAATTTTCGTAATTTCCCTATTAGATTATGTCGTGACCCGACCCTCGGGAGAGGGTAAAAGGGCTGATGGATTGCTAGGCCTTTTTCTAGATATCGGGGTTTCACTTGGGCTTCTCAGGCCAATACCAAATCACGACGGTATATCGGGTTCGACCTTAATGTGGTCGGTGACATGTGCATCGGTGTACGTGCAATGGAGTTGCCACCAATCATTTTTTTTGAGGGTATAACTGGAAACCCTATCGAGCGATGGGAGGGATTGCTTGATCTACGAAATCAGAGATTTTGGGTTCGGGGACTTAATTACGCCAATATTGCTATTGCCGCCCTTTCGGTACCTAGTTGAGTGATTTTCTATCTTAGAGAATTCATGCAGGCACTCTTTTAGGTAAGCTAGGCTCTAAAGATCTAAAGAAATTATGCAGACGAGATTTTTTCAACCCTATCACTACAATCAATCAAAATAAGTGCGCAAATCAAAGAATCTGTATATGAAAATTTACATCAAATCAAGTCAATTTGGGCCTAGGGTAGTCTTAGAAACCCAGGAAAGACGTCAATTGGATTCATGGGTTATTTGAAAGAGTTTGGGTCAGATTGACCTGAAGGGCGAAGTGGTCATTTTTCGAGACTTGGGAATTCAAAAACGTGAAAATGAGTCAAACCAGTTGAATGTGGTTTTTCCCTAATTTTCACAATTTTTGAGGATTTTTCTGAATTTTTTTGAATTTTTTTGAATTTTTTTAGAATTTTCTAGAATTTTTTAGGATTTTCTAAGAATTTTTCCTATTTTTGGGACATTTTCAGAATTTTATTTATTTATTTATTTATTTATTTATTATTATTATTATCATTATTATCATTATTATTCATGAATTTTCCCTATTTTTTTTTTACATTTTCTGAAATTTTTTTATTTTTTAGAATTTTTTTTATGATTTTGATGAATTTTTCCTTTTTTTGAATGTTTTTGAATTTTTTATTTTTTATTTAATTTTCCGGACCTGGTCGGGTTGACCCGGTCCAAATGACCCGAACCCGACCTAAAACCCCAGACCTAAACAACGCAGTTTTGATTTTTGTTTTGTTTTTCTATTTATTATTTTTTCTTTAGATTTTTTGAATTTTTGTTATATATATTTTTTATTTTTTATTTTTTATACGGACCGAGTCGGCTTGACCCGGCGCAAGGCCCGAATGACTTACCCAACCAAAACGACACAGTTTTAAGGAATATTTCGAATTTTTGACTTTTCTTATTTATTTTTTTTATTTTTTATTCTATTTCTTTTGTTTTCCCGCCTATTTCTAATCCTACGGTCCAAAGCTTGCTACGTGGCACTGATCTGGCCACTCATTATTCATGCTAAATCTACGGACATGATCTAATCTCAAGACTCAATTCCTGCCGTCCATTATTTTTTCATTTTTTTATCATGAAAATAACCGGATAATCTGAATAATGAGTTTTATCCTCAAAAAAAAAAAAAAAACGAGATGCTAACATGTGCTAATCCCTGGCCGTTGGATGAGGTTTGATATTATAATTGATTTTGTTGCAACCGCCTGCTAACGTGGCGTCTGACGTGGCTAGCCATGTCAGCGTTGACCAAGTCAACGGTGGTTGACCTGGTCAACCTCCCACCGAAGAAGACGATCGGTGCCGACGTTCCATCGCCAACGCCTCGTTGGAGGATCATTTCAATGCCTAAAGCTTGCCTAAACTTCACGATTTCGACGCCAATCAACTCCAAATGATCTCCAAACCAACATACATCAGATTTACGGCTAATGAACAACCTAAGAAGCCTCAATCAACTTAAGCTGAAGCTAACCTCCGGCGAAGTTTCAAACTAACTAATATCTATTCAAAAAAACCATAACAAACAGTCCAGAAGCATATCAGGGTGTTAAGGAAACTTACCTGGCGACCAAGGGGAGCTGTCGAGTTCTCGAACAAGCTAAAGAGCTTGTGATCAGAGGGAGGGTTTCAGAGGTCGACTCAGTGATTCACACAACAAAAATGTGAAAAAGAAGGTACAAAGAGGATCAGGATGAGGCAATGAGTCGATTGCACGCAGTTTCAGGTCAAAAGAGTAAGACGACAGAGTTCAGCCATTGATGGCCGAGCTCGAGTTCGAGCATGGCAATTACCTATTTCAGTGACGAAATGACAAGCGATGGAGCTCGGAGTGTTGCTTGGACTATCAGGAAGCTGGAGGTGGTGACGGCGGGACTTGGCGTGGCTTGAATCGTGGCAGAGCAACTTTTCAAGCTCTTGGTTCTTCTTCTTCGACGGCGACGATGTAGAGGTTTCAGAGAGTTACTCCCTCTCTCCTCCTTCTCTCTCTGTGTGTTTTCGAGTGTTTTTTCGCACGAGAATCAACCACCCTTGCAACAGAATGGGAATCTCCCTTTTATACTTCAAGCATCCCACGAGAACTCTCCCAAAAATCTATTTTGTGCCCCAAGGTCTTTCGCAGACTCATTTGTGAATTGGGATGAACATTTGGGTTCATCGGGTTGGGTCAAGTCGACCCGATTCAACCCGATTTCGAATTCCTTTCAAATTAGGCACCCAAATGTCCATGAAATACCAAATTGACTTGAAAATCAGATTTTATGACATGAATGACACTTAGGGATCAAGATTGGGTATTTTTTAAAATTCCAATTGATGAAAATCCCCTCGATTGAAGTTTGACCCGAAGGACCATTTTGCAAAATCCATACCCTAGATGGACTTTTTTCAAAAATTGACACTACCAATGGATTCAGAAGGCCAGAAACTAGGGGGTGACGTGCCCTAATTTTCAATTCGGTCCCTAGAAAGATTTTAATTTCATTTTATGTGTTTTAAGGATTAAATTGAAAAATCGAAAATTGCACTCTGGTCCTTTTTGCGAAACTTGACAATTATGTGGGCTTTTGAACTGGATTGTAATTTTTGAAAACAGAGGAGGATGACACGACCCAAAAATGCAAAAATAAAAAATTACAGGGCTGAATTGAAATTTCTAAAAATTTTCAAATAACCTAAAAATGAGATTAACAAAGAAAACCTCAATTTCAGATCGAATTTTTCAAAATTTCTTCGGAAAAAATGAAGGGAAAATTGAAAAGAAATATTGACTATTTTTTCATATTTTTGTGGCCTCGAATGCTATTTTTTTAAATTAATTTTTGAGTATTTTTCTATTTTCTGAAAAATGTTAAAAACGAAAAATATGAAAAATTATGTTTTATTCAAAAATGGTTGCCTAGGCTTGGCCAAGGCTTTCAAAGTTAACTTTGTAATTTTCTCATTTTTTTTATTTTTTATGAATTTTTTAAAGTAAAATGCAGAAAAATACTGAAAAGTTGAAATTTTATTTTTTGTCAAAATTGGTTCTCTAGGTTTGGCCAAGGTCCCCAAAGTTGATTTTTTAATTTTATGAATTTTTATGAATTTTCTAAAATTTTCTAAAAAATAAAATTGGCCAAAAATCAAGTGTCAACAATTATGATGGCATGGAGTTAGAGTATGAAAGTTTTTACGTTAAAAAAAAACATGTAATTATTTCTATGCTGGCTGTTTACACTGGGAAATATAAAGAGGTTAGTGTGATATTATTACACTAGGATTACATGGCAATTGTTATATAGTAATGATATGTCTGTGATCATGCCATATACCGAATGAGGATCGTTTTATAAAATAAAAGTTCACGGGTTTGTAAACAATGAGAAATGGATGTTTGGTTTTCATTGTTAAAATGGGAATTGCCAAGGGATAGTGGGTTAGTGATGGCATGCCATGGATATCTTTGACACGTCCTATTCATTAAGGAGCAAACTTCCTTGCATGAATATGTGTGTAAGACCCTAGGCAAATACAAATGCCACACCGTCTAAAACAGGTCTCTATAAGTTTCGGAGGATATGGAGTCTTATAATTCATGCACAAGATGATATGAGTTTTTATAGCCTGATATGGCTTGGGGTAGCCTCGTCATGCGATATTACGGATTTAAGGTCGAAATCTAAAAAAGAAACAAGCTATAATGAGAATGAGAATGGATTCCCATCATGTGACGGATGTCGGTGTATTTACCTTCGCTAATGTAGAAACACTTGTGATGAATATCCATGTCATTTTTAGACTTTATAAACCGACCCATAAATAATTTTGAACTTTCATAGAAATTCAAAATAAATGTGATGAATTACTTGCTATGCAAACTGGGCTGGCCCACACGAGCCCAAAAGGGGCCCATCGAAACAGTGCAAAGACAAGACCAACCCTAATTTCTCTCTCTCTCTCTCTCTGTCTCTCTCTGTGCAGATCAGCTTCTTCCCACCTGCGAAGCAAGAATTTTGGCGAAGATTGAAGAAGACAATCGGAGTCGGATTAGGGTTTTGGGTGGGCAAGATCCTGCGTCGCGTCAATCGCCATGCGTCGGCCTTGAAAAAGAATGGCACAAGTAACGTTCTTGGTGAAGTTGATTATGAGGGTTGTTCTCGTTTTCTTCCTTCCAATTCTGCTCCCATAGTCTTTTTGCCTCCGATCTCGACGCTCTCCCAAGGCCAAAGTTTACTTACTTCTTCTTCTTCTTCTTGCTTTTTCCACTTTGCGTGTTGGAGCAGGTCTCTGGCGATCTGGATCGATCGCATTTCTGGGCCATCTCGATGTCTCGAGCTTTATATGATATGGGTTTCGTTTCTTTTTTGTTTTGGGGTTGCAGGGGTCGTCGAAGAAGGTGATTACTAAGGAGGATTGGGAGAAGAAGCTCAACGACGTGAAGATCAGGAAGGATGACATGAACAAGTTGGTGATGAACTTCCTCGTCACCGAGGGTTATGTGGACGCCGCCGAGAAGTTCCGGATGGAGTCGGGGACTGAACGTATCCTCATGTTATCAGTTTTTCGCGCGATTCGAGTTCGATTTCCGTTAGTTCATGGTGTGGTGGTATCGTGAGTTAATTTGAATCTTGTGTGTCCTTATTGATTACAGCAGATATAGATCTTGCAACGATCACCGACCGCATGGCTGTTAAGAAAGCGGTGCAGTGTGGGAATGTTGAGGATGCGATTGAGAAAGTCAATGACTTGAATCCCGAAGTAAGGATGTGTCCTCTGTTTGACCGTGGGTTACTTTTAGCTATCATGAACTGTGTAAAAGTCGATATCATTTGCTAATGCTGGGCATTATCTTCGCCATGTCCTACTTGCACCTAGCTACATTATTCGGATATCTTAGATCCGCTGTCCACTGCTATATTGGCTATTGAAGTTGGCATCTAGATTCCCTTTTCCTTCTACAAAGGCATTTTGGGACTTCTCAATTGCCTAGACGAGTTGTTCAATCAGTGGAAACAGGTGCCTTAGCCAAAATCTTGCAGACAGTCCTCACTAAACTGATCTGTCTGGTTTAGCTCTGTAGCTCCTAATTTCTTGGAGATTAGAGAAATTAGAGTTGAATTCAGGTAATTAACAAAGTCCCCATGTCTTTGCAACCCGTTTCTTAACCAGGTTTTTGCTGAGAATATCCTTGTACTCGGGAAAGAAACAAGAAAAATGGCTAGTAGAGCCGATATCACTGGTGCAACGAAAAGATTGTATCGAGTTGTTGATTTTCCTTGGGGACTCTAGTGGGAGTCTTATCCACTAATTTGATCAAATCTCATATCCTCCAAAGCGAATCCCATCAGTGGAATTCAGTATACTATTTTCAGTAAAATTGTTAGACCATTTAAATGTTTCTCCCTCTGTTATTGCCGCAGCCCATTCTTATCATTTTTTTTTTATGTTGCCTTTTCATTTGATATTTTGTATCCTTTCCACTCCATTTGTAAAACCCTCAACCATTGATGCCATGCCATTTCAACTGGTATGGTAAAGTAAAATAACACTGCCAGCTTCACCTTTTTATGTTGGTTCAAATGTTGTATATGCTCAAAAGCATTAGCATTACTACCATCCTTTGAGTCTTGTTTGTTCTTCCTCATGACAATTCGGTTGACTCCATCCAACCTTGTAGATATGGCTTTCAGTTTAGATGCCATTATCACAATCGATAGCACACAATCTCCTCACTCTCTCCTGTCAGCGCTTCATTTTCAACCACATCTTTTCATCACTTATGTTCAAATTAAATGTAGCCTATGGCAGGAGCTAGTGTATGCTGTCTTACTCATAATTAGTCGGTAGGAAGGAGTGCATGGTAAGCACATGTTTGGTTGTTTTTGGGTTAATTCACAGTATAGAGGAGTCAAATGTACATTCTTTTTTATTGCTCTTATTTTAATTTTTTTTTTTTGGGGGGTTTGGGAAAGAAGGGGTGGGGTTGTGGAGATAAAGAGAAGGGTGTTCATGTTCGGCTCTTTTGCATGTTTGGCATTAAGTACGATCGTCATGGATGTATATGAAGTGCATTTTTCCTTGTCCAACAAGGGTCGAGTAGGATTTGCATGTGCATTTGCATCGTATGCAATGCATCTTGCTTAACCTGAAACATAGTCTGTAATGAGGAAATCTACCTCAACTGCGCACTAATTGAGTTGGGCGAAGTTAGAATATGTTAGTGATTTGGAACTGGAAATGACAAAGTCAGAAGGAACGTGAAATCAGTATAAGTTAAATGAATCCAAATCTGGTACTATATCTTTGGAGTGGATCGGACGGTTTTCCTTGATAGTGTTCAGCAAGAATCACTTGAGAAATTGCGTTTAGGCTATTTTAACAAAATATATTGCCCAGACTGGAAATTTGAGAACCATATATTCTGGGTATTATGTAACTTCTCTTCATTCTTATGCTCTGCATCTCGATAAATTAGTTTGATCTTCTTTAGATTTTCATCCTATTAATTTTGTGTCTACTATTTCTATCTTACAGATATTGGATACAAATCCGCAACTCTTTTTCCATCTTCAACAGCAGAGATTGATAGAACTTATTCGAAATGGGAAAGTAGAAGAGGCTCTTGAGTTTTGCTCAGGAGGAGCTTGCACCCAGAGGGGAAGAAAATGTACCTCTTCATCTCTCTTAACTATGTATTGTTGTACATAATCACCCATACATTTATCTTGTCTTGCTATTATTTTTAAGTATGTTTATTTTTGGTATCCATATTTTTGCTTTTCTTTAAGTATATTTTAAGCTTTTCACTTCGGGTTCATCGACCGCCGACCCCAACTAGTTTGGGATAAAGGTGATGTTGATGTTGATGTTGAATGTTTAGTCACTTTAGAAGTAAGCCTTCCTCAGTTTCTCTTGGAGGTGATGCAAAGCTGGAGATACACTTGCTTTTTAGTAGAAACTTTCGTAGTGTGCATAAGAGATGACCTATTAAAACTTCAATCCTCTTCAGCAAAGCTTCTTACAAGAGCTGGAGAGGACCGTAGCACTGCTGGCTTTTGAAGATGTCTCCAATTGTCCTGTGGGTGAGCTTCTAGATATGTCACAGCGCCTAAAGACAGCTAGTGAAGTTAATGCAGCTATTCTTACTAGCCAGAGTCATGAGAAAGGTTAGTGCAAAAATTTGCTTTCACCGCTTCTGTCATCTGCAATTCCTTTAATTCTTGTTGCAGATAATGGATTGAGAATGATTGCTAGTCCTTTAGTTTGCACCACTTTTGGCATTTCGTCATCTGCAATTCCTTTATTTCTTGTTGTAGATAGGACTAGGGAACGCAATGGGTTCATGACATGAACCCTTTAATTGTAAAAGTTCACTGGGAAATCCTGTTATCCTAATTCTACTTGATACTGGAATAATAACCACTTAGATCACTAGGAAAAATTAGAACCGGCTAAAAACAATATTTGAACTGGAGAGAGTGTCATGAATGTCTACTGACTGACCGGTACTCTTGGATAGAAGAATTGCTTGGTAATAATCCTGCAAAAAAAAAAAAAAAAGGTCGTATCTTTGCTGGATGCCTTTTATTTTATATTGTGCATGTCAATGAGGCCGTTACATGTCATCTGTGGCATGGTCCCATTTTTACCTGGACGCATGATGCTCTCTATCCTCCAAAGTTTCATTTGAATAATGATCTTATGAGAATGTTGTCTGTTCTGCTTGAAATGCAGATCCAAAACTTCCGAGCTTACTGAAGATGTTGGTATGGGCCAGGACCAACTTGACGAGAAGCCATTTACCCCAGAATTAATGATTTTTCCACAGCGAAGCTTGAAGATCCCAGCATATCATGAAAATATCCTTGTGTGCAGGAATCAGGTCAGTGTAATTGAATAGGTGGAGCCACAAGGATAGGATAAATTGTCATAATCTGTGCTCCCGTTTAAAGTAGGATTTGTTGTTTCTTGGATTGTACATTTCCACCTTCAATATAACAGTCCCCGATGTCCTGGAAGGATGCTTATTTATCTTGATCTTGAACAGTCGTACAGATGATGAGGTCTCGTGTATTCAGCTTGATTACAAATTCATTTGGCATGTCTCGTGTGTGGTAGAACGTTTTTGCTAGATCCAGGAGAGGACTGGGACCCCTATTGGCTGGTAAGAACATCACACCCTCACCTAGATCTGGGCGAGGGCCCAATGACCTCGCCTGCAGCTGATGAGGGTGCAGAGGCCCTTGCTCGTGGCTGATGATGGTTGCGGGCCTCGCTGCCCCAGAGTTTTAAACCATCTTCAGCGAATTTCTACCATGTCACCCTTCCAATTCTTATTACCTTCTCAGTAAATCCAATACATTTTCCCTCCTCTGCATCGACTCTCTTGGCATCCGACGAGCCCTGGCATTCCTCTCCGCGGAGTTCCTCTCAGCTCCGATTTCGCTTCTCCAGTTTGAGTTCGTCTCACCTTGGATGAAATTGGATCCCTTTGGAAGTTCATTGTTTAACTTGTTGCTATTCAGTCTTTTGTAGTTTTGAGGATTTAGGAATGATGCGTTTCGTTTTGGCCATTGAAAGTGCGGATGGCTTGAAGTGGAGTAGAAAGCTGACTGCTATGGTAGTGTCAAAAGCTGACGTTCACGTTTCTCTGTGCTCTTCGATAAAGAGGCGACCGCAAAATTTCAAAACGAATTGTCCAACGCTAGCACCGTAGTTCATTTTATTTTAACATCGTTAACACCCGTCTTTTCAAAATTTGAGGACAAGGTGAAGATGGGCGCTGCGATTTAGCAACGTAATTCCGATAGCAGGCTTCATGGTTCGATCTAGAGAAAGTGACTAAAGATAAAGGAGGGCATGTCGTTGCGCTCCTTACAAATTGCACTCTTTAAAAAACAACAAAATGAGGGATAGAAACTTGTTACGAAAATGTAACTGAATTCTAAAATTTATAAATATTTAAAAAAATGCAGTCTTAACGTAATATACTAATTGAATCCTAAAATTTATAATTAAAAAAACGCC